>CAUPSL010000276.1:0-142500 GCA_963514005.1 Raja brachyura
AGTATTCGCAGTGGCCGTTTGGCTTGTTTTGTGTGTCATTGATGATGGCATGTGACTTTAAATTTTAGAGACACATCCGTTATATTGTGGGTGGGATTCACGACGTATTTTAGGGCGTGTTTGGAGCTAAGTTTCTTGCGCAGAAGCCGTGTTGTTAGTTTTGTTTCGGACCAGCATGGGGAAGGTTTACCCTTTGACCATGCGGAGCGTAACGGAGACGCGAGGAGTTTTCTAACCTTTAAAGCGATAAGCTGGGGTTCGATGAAGATTATAGTGTGCGAGTCGGAAGAAGTTTGGATGTATCTTATTGTTTTTCATCAACAATAAAGAATCTATTAATCAAAGGACTGTGTTTTGAAGACTTATCTGTGAAGAAGCTCTGAAGGTCTCTGACGGAGAGCTTGCATGCGTACAAAGACGTTCCCCTTAACCATGTAGCCCACTTAGCGGCTACGGGGAGTAATCTCTTGAACGATATAAAAATCTGCCGCTGCAGTATTCTCTTGCATTTGGAAATTAAACGCTTGACTTTTGAATAAACTGCATATTAATAAACAGAAGTCCACTTGAATCAAAACCCAGTTGAAAAAGCCACAGAAGGGAAGAATTTGTCGAGAGCATTACTGGACTACAATGGGAATTATTACATTCAGATTAAATGTTGGTCAGTGCGGACTCGGTGGGCTGAAAGGCCTGTTTCCGCGCTGTATCTCCAAACTAAACTAAATGAGTTGACACATTTTCTAATGGCTGAATGATCGAAGCATACATGGATTTGTCACAATGTCTGTATGGGGGGGGGGGGGGGCGAGTGGGCAGTCATGTGTATGCAAAGGGCAACTGAGGTCCACAGGATTTAGGGTTCAATACTCTGCCGGGGGAATGAACCCTGCTCTACCAGCTACGGGCAGAAGAACCGACCACAGTGAGACTGAGCAAAGGAAGGGACAAGAGATTTGCGTTCGAGATTTCTCACAGCCGCCCAGTGTCCAGAAATGAGTTTGAGTGAGAAGACCACAGGCCTGGGCATGGAAACATAGAAAATAGGTGCAGGAGGGGGGCCATTCGGCCCTTCGAGCCAGCACCGCCATCATTGTGATCATGGCTGATCGTCCCCAATCAATAACCCGTGCCTGCCTTCCCCCCCATATCCCTTGATTCCACTAGCCCCCAGAGCTCTATCTAACTCTGGACGAGCCCAAACCTCTAAGAATGAAGGAATAGATGGCCAAAAATCCACTAACAAAGAGACAGTTGCAGGAAAGGAGAAGGGGGAAACTGGCACGAGGTCACGTACTGTATATAAGCCATCGACTGATCAATCCAAAAATTCGACATTTCCGACCATTACGTTGTTGGGATGCAAAATTGATCGCAGCGTAGAAACATTTCCAAAGAGTTGCTTACTTTAATGAGCGTTGGCGCAGGTTTGGTGATGAGGGATGGCACACTGTTGACCAATTTTGCAATCTGCTGGTCAGACACTGGCTTGAACCTGTTCAATTCTGTTCCAGTTGGCAACGATACAAGATACTGCAACAGAACAATGGGACCATTCAGAAAAGGGAACCAGTATCAGTCCCACTTCAGTTTGGAGGAAGAGAGGGGGGGGATAGAAAAACAGTCTAAATATAGAGAAGGACCGGGAGATCTTACCGGGTCAGAGTTGTCCGGTACTGAAATGGGCCTTGGGCCCACAAACTCGGTGACGTTTTACTCATCTACATCAATCCCACTTGCTTGCTTTAGGGAAAGTCTGTCCGTGGCACAGCTGCTGCCAGGGACCCCCGCTACGATCCTGACCTCGGGTACTGTCTGTGTGGAGTTTGCACGTTCTCTCCGGGGTTTCCAATGGCTTCTCCAGTTTCCTCCCAAGTTTCAAAAACGGGCAGCTTTGTAGGTTAATTGGCCTCTGTAAATTGCCCTTATTGTGTACAGAGTGGATGAGAAACTGGGATTAACATAGAACTAGTGTGAACGGGTGATCAATGGCTGGCTTGGTCTTGGTGTTTCCATGGTGGTCTTGGTGTTTCCATGCTGCATCTCCAAAATAAACCAACTTGAATAGAAAGATAGAGCATGGAAACAGGCCCTTTCGGCCCGCTGAGTCCATGCTGACCATCAATTGCCTATTCACACTGGTTCCACTTTTGCATCAGCTCCCTACACATCGGGGGCAATTTACAGAGGCCAGTGCACCAACAAACCTGCACTATGATAATTCCCGGGATGGCGGGACTGTCATATGCTGAGAGAATGGAGCAGCTGGGCTTGTACACTCTGGAGTTTGGAAGGATGAGAGGGGATCTCATTGAAACATATAAGATTGTTAAGGGCTTGGACATGCTAGAAGCAGGAAAGATGTTCCCGATGTTGGGGGAGTCCAGAACCAGGGGCCACAGTTTAAGAATAAGGAATATACCATTTAGAACGGAGACGAGGGAATCACTTTTTCTCACAGAGAGTGGCGAGTCTGTGGAATTCTCTGCCTCAGAGGGCGGTGGAGGCAGGTTCTCTGGATGCTTTCAAGAGAGAGCTAGATAGGGCTCTTAAAAATAGCGGAGTCAGGGCATATGGGGAGAAGGCAGGAACGGGGTACTGATTGGGGATGATCAGCCATGATCACATTGAATGGCGGTGCTGGCTCGAAGGGCCGAATGGCCTCCTCCTGCACCTATTGTCTATTGTCTACTATGTTGGGGTGTGGAGGAAACCGGAGGACCTGGAGGAAACCCATGCCGTCTCAGGGAGACCATGCGAACTCCATACAGACAGCTCCTCCCCTTCCCTTTGGTCAGGATCAAACCCGCATCTCTGGCACTGTGAGGCCGCAACACTACCAACTGCATCAATGTACTGCCCTTTACAAGAACTAGTTGTACTTTAGATTGAAGTGTTACTACCTTGCAGAGGCATACGTGGCTTGACAAAAATGCTGGAGAAACTCAACAGGTGAGGCAGCATCTATGTAGCGAAGGAAATAGGCACCGTCTTGGGCTGAGACCCTTCTTCAGACTGAGGCGTACGTGGATTGTGATCTTGCAGCGTGTGCGTTATGTTTACCGCAGCAGGAGCCAGCCAAAAGCGGATGCAATGTAGTCAGGTTTTTCCAACACTGGCCCATGCTACCAAGACCAGAATGGGGGTATCAACCTGCTCTGGTTTACTAGCAGCCAAATAATCTTCAGGGCCTGTCCCACTTGCGCTATTTTTTTTCGGCGCCACTTGCCGGCACCCGTCATAGTCGCAGCAGGTTGCCGGAAAATTGTCGCGACACCTGTCGAAAATCCAGCAGGCCACCAGAAAAAGGTGCGACTCTTTGTATTGTTTGGTGGCGAGTAGTCGCCCAAAGAGCCGTACGTTTTTCAGGTCGCCGCTGGATCTTTGGCATTGTGGAAAATTTTCAGCAACCTGCTGCCACTATGGCGGGCAAGTCGCCGATAAAAAAAATCAAGTATGTGGGACAGGCCCTTTGCTCGGTTGTTATCTGTGACCTTGAGGATCAAGTCGTAAGCAACTCTGAGTGAGGCAGGCCCACGACAGCCGTGAACCTGGCGGGGAGATTGAGAGGACAGCTGACTGGTGAGTCTTCTCAGCCTTTCAGTGGTTTACGAGGGACAAGAGACGAGAAAGCTGGGCCGATTAACTCAAACTGCAAAACAGGCGAGTCTGCACATTTCTGGAATGCCATTGTTGCACGGTCCATTAATCCGCAGAGAGGACAATGCATTGTGAAATGGAGTACCAGATTCCACACTCGCAGAAGGGCATAACAGAATTATTTTAGCTGGCTCGGTAAAGTTCCATCCACTAGGCAGCGATGATGCCGCACCCGATGACCTTTTGGAGAGCGACCAGGACACATGCTGACTTCTACACCCAAGAGTGTTTAGTTTAGTTGAGAGTTACAGCGTGGAAACTGGCCCTTCTGCCCAAAGGGCAAGCAAGGGCAAGATCGATCACTCGACGAAAAAGACGTGGTACGGTCATGGGCAGATTCGTGGGTGATTTTCGGCCCCATTTCCGTAACCGGCTTCCGTCTCTGTACCAAAGATCCCGTAGCGGAGCAAAGATAACTAGTGCGGAGACGGAAGACGGTTACGGAAACATCCTCGTAAAAATAAAAGTTATTTGGTAAAAATCTTCTCCTCATTTTCAGAATTATAATTTATTAACACAAACTGTTCCCCTGCAACGTTGATTACACTGCGGGTCGGGTCGGGTCGGGTTACTGAAATGGATGAAAAAAAGGCCCACGTTCCGCTCCGTTGCGGACTACACGTCAACCCATTGCATTTAGAAGGAGTGGTCTATCTTGCTCCGCTGTAGGGTCTTTGCATCTGAGTCCGAGCCGACCAGCAATCATCCCGTACACTAAAGGGCCTATCCCACTTGCAGATTATTTTACGACTGCCGGCATCAGGTCACCGCAAAAGTCGTGGCGTGATGACGTACGACGCGCCGTGTTTTTTTCAAGTGCCGCAACATTTTTTTGGTCGCCGCTGGATTTTGAAATGTTCAAAATCTTTTGGCGACACTGATATGACGCCGGCAGTCGCTGAAACAAATCGGCCCTTAATACTATCCTACACACTAGGGACAATTTGCCGATGCTAATGAACCTACAGACCTAGACGGGGAGCGTGGGAGGAAACCGGAGCACCCGGTGAGTTACTCCAGCTTTTGGTGTCTATGGATAGGACAGGTTTCGAGGGATAAGGGTCAAAGGCCAGCAGGTGAGACTAGTGTAGATGGGACATGTTGGTTGGTGTGGGCAAGTTGGGCCGATGAGACAGTTTCCACGCTGTACGATATGAAACTGAACATAGAGGTCGGTTATAAGTAAAAGGGCCAAACCTGGGTTGGAGAAGTGGGGAGTGGGTGGTGCTGATCAACGGATCTTGCTTCTGTGGGGGATGGCAAGGACCCTAGTGAGTCCTGACTACCTGGCTGCTCTGGTGAAAGGGCGTCACTGCTGTCTTCATCGAACGACGAGTTGTCCGCCAGTGCAGTGTAGGGCGCATGGTTATCTGCAAGAGGAATTGCAACGGCACGCATTAGTGGTTTTGGCAGCGAGATTAACTCAATGTCATTAGTAATGCATTCACTGCACCCAGCTCCTTGCTCCAATCTGCGCAATCCAAGAAAACAAAGGCTAAATACAAAGTGCTGGAGTTATGCCCCTGTCCCACTTAGGAAGCCTGAACGGAAACCTCTGGAGATGTTGCGCCCCACCCAAGGTTTCCGTGCAGTTCCCAGAGATTCCCGGAGGTTTTTGTCAGTCTCCCTAATGGTCAAAAGTGGTTTCCGTTTTAAAAATCTGTAATTTATTAGTCGAAGCCGGTTGCGATGCTAGTTGAAGGTGGTTGCCGGAGGACAAAAACCTCTGGGAACCGCACGGAAACCTTGGGTGGAACGCAGAGTCTCCAGCGGTTTCCGTTCAGGTTTCCTACGTGGGACAGGGGCATAACTCAGAGGGTCAGGCAGCAGCATCTCTGGAGGATATGGATAGGTGACGAGACCCTTCTTTGGTATTTAGTGAAGTCTGACGAAGGGTCCCGGCCTGAAATGTCCCCCATCTATATTTTTCAGAATTGCTGCTTGACCCGCTGAGTTACTCCAGCATTTTGAGTCTATCTCTGGTATAAACCAGCATCTGCAGTTCCTTTTTATTACTTGCTATGCAAAATAAAGTGTATGACCATACAGTAGAACCAGCCTAGGTTAAACAAGCAGTGTTCGTGTGCAGCAAAATCTAACACTGCCCTATGTTGCATTCAGAATTATTCGAGAAGTGACATTTCCACATAATTCTATTTAATCATGTTTTTTTTATTGATTTGCCAAACAACATCATAGTTTTTGATCTAAGTTTTGTTTCCACTCGGATGGGTAAGCCAGAACAAGGAGAATCCAATTTAATGAAGATAGACGCAAAAAGCTGGAGTAACTCAGCGGGACAGGCAGCATCTCTGGAGTCAAGGAATAGGGTGAAGTTTGGGGTCGAGACCCTTCTTCAGACTGACAGTCAGATTCTTTGTTCTATATCTCTCTCTATATTTCTCTAGACTTTCTCCGTCGAGACCCTTCAGGGAAACGAGAGATATAAACGGTGATGCAGAGAGAGAGATATATGAGAATTTTTTAATATGCAATGCATTTTTATGTAAAGTTGCCCCTTGTCTGGACCTTGAGTCCGAAATAAAGTTTATTATTGTTATTATTATTATTATATAGAATAAATATATAGATTGATTATAGACAAATACATGGAGATATAGACCCACTGAGTTACTCCAGCTATTTGTGTCCATCTCCAATTACATGAAGCAAAACTCAAAAATATGAACAAAAATGACTACGTGAACTTTCTGACTTCCTCGTCTGTAGGGAACTAACCACCACTCAATCCATCCGGTTCATGTTGAAATTCCACCATTCCCCTTCCTCTAACCCCTATTTCCCTATACCATAATCTCTCACAGGTCCGGCACCTCTCCTTTGATCTTTTTTGCCACTTACTATTGAGGTGTAGTTCACATCAGCCTGTTAGGCTGCGAGCACACTGAACATGGAACAGTCCAGCACAGGAACAGGCCCTTCAGCCCAAAATAGGTAGGAGAGGAGAAGGGGGAAACTGGCAAGAAGTCACGTGCTTCTTCTTCTTCATAGCAAAAGGATTTGAGTACAAGAGCAGGGAGGTTCTACTTCAGTTGTACAGGGTCTTGGTGAGACCACACCTGGAGTATTGCGTACAGCTTTGGTCTCCAAATCTGAGGAAAGACATTCTTGCCATAGAGGGAGTGCAGAGAAGGTTCACCAGACTGATTCCTGGGATGTCAGGACTTCCATATGAAGAAAGACTGGATAGACTCGGCTTGTACTCGCTGGAATTTAGGAGATTGAGGGGGGATCTTATAGAGGCTTACAAAATTCTTAAGGGGTTGGACAGGCTAGATGCAGGAAGATTGTTCCCAATGTTGGGGGACTCCAGAACAAGGGGTCACAGTTTAAGGATAAGGGGGAAGTCTTTTAGGACCGAGATAAACATAGAAACATAGAAATTAGGTGCAGGAGTAGGCCATTCGGCCCTTCGAGCCTGCACCGCCATTCAATATGATCATGGCTGATCATCCAACTCAGTATCCCGTACCTGCCTTCTCTCCATACCCTCTGATCCCCTTAGCCACAAGGGCCACACCTAACTCCCTCTTAAATATGGCCAATGAACTGGCCTCAACTACCCTCTGTGGCAGAGAGTTTCAGAGACCCACCACTCTCTGTGTGAATAGATAAGATCTTTTTTCACGCAGTGGTGAATCTGTGGAATTCTCTGCCACAGAAGGTAGTTGAGGCCAGTTCATTGGCTATATTTAAGAGGGAATTAGATGTGGCCCTTGTGTGGGTCCTTGATGATACTGCCAGCCTTTTTGAGGCAGCGACTGCGATAGATCCCCTCGATGGTAGGGAGGTCAGAGCTGATGATGGACTGGGCAGTGTTTGCTACGTTTTGTAGTCTTTTCCGTTAAAAGTTTAAATTAAAGTTTAGTGCAAGGTAAAGCCAGCAAAGTCCGTTCCAGGGTAGTCTGAGGGTTACCAAAGAGGTAGATAGTAGTTCAGCACTGCTCCCTGGTTGTTTTTATAAATATTATTATTGTATCTGCCTCCACCACCACCCTGGTCGCATGTTTACGGCTGTGTGTAAAAACAAAACTTGCTCCGCACATCTCCGTACCTTGCCCCTCTCACCATAACATTATTCCCTCTAGGTTTTGACATCCGTGGAAAAAGATTCTGACTGTTTACCCTGTCTATTTCTGGAAGGAAACCAGCGCACAATGCAGAACTTCATGCAGGAGAGTGTGCAGACTCCACAGGGACAGCACCCAAGGACTGGATAGAACCCGGGCCTCTGAAGTACACACCCGACATACAAAAGCAGTGGTCAGGAATAGATGGGAGATAGACCCAAAATGCTGGGGTAACTCAGTGGGCCAGACAGCATCTCTGTAGAGAAGGAATTGGCAAGGTTTCGGGTTGAGACCCTTCTTCAAATCTGGTTTCCAAATCTGAGGAAGGACATTATTGCCATAGAGGGAGTGCAGAGAAGGTTCACCAGACTGATTCCTGGGATGTCAGGACTGTCTTATGAACAAAGACTGCATAGACTCGGTTTATACTCTCTAGAATTTAGGAGATTGAGAGGGGATCTTATAGAAACTTACAAAATTCTTAAGGGGTTGGACAGGCTAGATGCAGGAAGATTGTTCCCGATGTTGGGGGAGTCCAGGACAAGGGGTCACAGCTTAAGGATAAGGGGGAAATCCTTTAGGACCGAGATGAGAAGGACTTTTTTCACACAGAGAGTGGTGGGTCTCTGGAACTCTCTGCCACAGAGGGTAGTTGAGGCCAGTTCATTGGCTATATTTAAGAGGGAGTTAGATGTGGCCCTTGTGGCTACGGGGATCAGAGGGTATGGAGAGAAGGCAGGTACGGGATACTGAGTTGGATGATCAGCCATGATCACATTGAATGGCGGTGCAGGCTCGAAGGGCCGAATGGCCTCCTCCTGCACCTCATTTCTATGTTTCTATGTTTCAGACAGAGTCGGGGGAAAGGGAAACGAGAGATATAGTCGTCGATATGGAGAGATATCTGACTGACAGTCGGTCTGAAGACAGGGTCTTGACCCCAAACTTCACCCGTTCCTTCACTCCAGAGCTGCTGCCTGTCCCTCGGAGTTACTCCAGCATTTTGTGGTTATCTTCGGGAAAAAAACAGCATCTGCAGTTCCTTCCTGCACATTTCGTCAGAATGAGATCAGATGGTCGATCAAACTTGCGCCACTCCGCCACACCGTAATGTGTGCATCTTACTTCTGCTCCACAACCACACCCAAGGCATTACCAAACGTACCGACCACAAGGCAGAGACTGAGGTGACCATCAAAAGTGACTCAAAAGAGACGACTAGTTTTCTAATGTCAAAGCCAAGTGCACTTTTGAATGCCATTGAAATACTGCAGAGTGCAGACTTGGATCCAAGACCGTCATAGCCAATGAATGTTTCATTAACAAAGACACAAGGTGCTGGAAGAACTCAGCATTTCTGTCACCGTCTCTGGAGAACATGCTTGCTTTACCGCGCCCACCAGAATCAGTCTGAAGGAGAGGTTCGACCTGAAACTTCATCTATCCACGTTCTCCTGAGATGCTGCCTGATCTGCTGAGTTACTCCAACACACGAGTTACTGTCTTTTTTTGTAAACTAGCAACCTGCAGTTCCTGGTGTCTAAATATTTTATAAAGTGCCCCTCATACAAAAATCAACATTTCCAATTTAAAAGGTAGACAAAAGTGCTGGAGAGACCCAGCGGGTGCGGGAGAATCTATGGAGCGAAGGAAATAGGCCGAAACCCTTCTTCAGACCACAGATCCTATAGCGGACGGAGCAAGATAGACCACTCCTGCTAAATGCAATGGGCTGACGTGTAGTACGCAACGGAGCGGAATGTGGGCCTTTTTTTCATCCATTCCTGTAACCTGACCCGACCCTCAGTGTAATCAACGTTGTGGGGGAACAGTTTGTGTTAATAAATTTAAATTCTGAAAATGAGGAGAAGATTTTTACCAAAGAACTTTTATTTTTACGAGGATGTTTCCGTAACCGGCTCCCGTCTCCGCACTAGTTATCTTTGCTCCGCTACGGGATCTTTGGTGCGGAGACGGAAGCCGGTTATGGAAATGGGGCCGAAAATTATCCATGAATCTGCCCATGACCGTACTACGTCTTTTTCTTTGAGTGGACCCTCGTGCTTGCTACAGGATCTTTGCTTCAGACTGATGTAGGGTGGGGGGGGGGGGGGGGGGGGGGGGGCGGGAAGAAGAAAGGAAGTGGAGGAGGCAGAGGGCTGAGGGAGAGCTGAGAAGGGGAGGAGACAATAAGGGCTACTGGAAATTGGAGAAGTCAATGTTCATGCCGCTGCGGTATAAACTGCCCAAAATGTAAAAAATCAGTGCAATTGAATTTTATTTTGACTTTTATTTAAATTTGGAATTCATTGCCACTTCATCTCTTCTGTGATTTATAGGATGGTTGGGGAATAGCTATGGGGCGAGTTGTCCTTTGCACAAGGGACTGTGTTCTCCGATGCCGCATGCTTCATCACAAAATAGCCTTTTAACCAAAACTCTATCATAGCCCACCAACATAAACAAAAAATTGATAGCACAAAACTTCCGTTCATTCAAAACACAAAGTGCTGGAGGAACTCAGTGGGTCAGGCAGCATCTAGGGAGGGGAATGGACAGACAAAGTTTCTGGTCGGAGCCCGCCTTCATAATCTGGAACCATGTCTGTCCATTTCCTCCACAGATGCTGCCTGACCTAATGCTCCACCAGCACTTTGGTGTTCTGCTCAAGATGCCAGCATCTACAGAATCTTGTGGCTTCATTTTTATTCCTTTGCTTAATAAAAAAGAAATCGTGGCAAAATTATCAATTCGTATAGAGACAATAGACAATACTGGGGGGGAAAAAAACCCCTTGACTCTAATAGAGTGGCACGGTGGCACAGCTTACAGTTGCTGCCTTACAGCGCTGGAGACCAGGGTTCGATCCTGACTACCATATAACCATATAACAATTACAGCACGGAAACAGGCTTCTCAGCCCTTCCAGTCCGTGCTGACCATTTATTTTCCCCTAGTCCCATCTACCTGCACTCAGACCATACCCCTCAATTCCCTTCCCGTCCATATACCTATCCACTTTACTTTTAGATGTTACAATCGATCCTGCCTCCACCACTTCTGCAGGAAGATCATTCCACACAGCCACCACTCCCTGAGTAAAGAAGTTCCCCCTCATGTTACCCCTAAACTTCTGTCCCTTAATTCTCAAGTCATGCTGCCTTGTTTGAATCTTCCCTACCCTCAATGGGAAAAGCTTATCCACGTCAACTCTGTCCATCCTGTTCATCATTTTAAAGACCTCAATCAAGTCCCCCCTTAACCTTCTGCGCTCCAAAGAATAAAGACCCAACTTGTTCAACCTTTCTCTGTAACTTAGTTGCTGGAACCCAGGCAACATTCTAGTAAACCTCCTCTGTACTCTCTCTATTTTGTTGACATCCTTCCTATAATTAGGCGACCAAAATTGTACACCATATTCCAGAATTGGTCTCACCAATGCCTTGTACAATTTTAACATTACTACGGGTACGGAGTTTGCACGTTCTCCCCGGGACCTGCGTGGGCTTTCTCCGAGATCCTCGGTTTCCGCCCACACTCCAAAGACGTACAGGTTTGTCGGCGCGGCGTGGGTTTGTTTTCTTGGTATAAGTGTAAATTGTCCTCACTGTGTGTAGGCTCGTGTTATTATGCGGGGATCGCTGGTCGGTGCGGACTGGAAGGGCCCGTGTCCTCACTGTATCTCTAAAATCTCTACAATTAGCGTTTCAAGGGCTCTGGGCCATGTGATGCAGAGATGATTTTATAACCTGCTGAGCCTTTTTTTATATTTCATTCAACAGCCACAATTGTTCCCCATGGGGAATAGTTTCCATTTAAATATAATTCAGTTCTCTTTTCTAGCAGTGTACTTTGGATCAAAGCTCATTATAGTAAAAAAAACTGATTTCCTCTCCAATCCGTTTTCACAATGACAGTAGAAGCCACTTCTCCTTCTCTCTACTCTTATCAAACCCCTTTCCGCTCATATCTCCCCTTCACCTTCTCAGCTAACAGCCGAGCCTTGCTTCTCCAGTTACTCCACACAACCAAAGTCCCACATCCCAGCCCGCTCCATCTACAATTCTGCACAATGAGATCACCACATCGCACTGGTGTGATGCAAACTGTATTTTTAAATCAGTTCACAAAGCACAGGAGATTTATCGCTACAACCAGTTTCGTTTTTTAGTTTAGGTTAGAGATACAGTGCGGAAACAGGCCCTTCGGTCCACCGGGTCCGCGCTGACCAGCAATCCCTGCACCCACTAGGGACAATTTTTTACATTTATACAAACCTATACATCTTTGGAGTGTGGGAGGAAACCAAAGATCTCGGAGAAAACTCACGCAGATCTCGGAGAAAACCCACTTTGGAGCGTGGGGGGAAACCGAAGATCTCGGAGAAAACCCACGCAGGTCACGGGGAGATGTTACACGCTCCGTACAGACAGCGCCCGTAGTCAGGATCGAACCCGGGTTTCCGGCGCTGCATTCGCGGTAAGGCAGCAACTCCACCGCTGCGCCACTGTTCCTTTCCAGTTGGCTGTAGGGCACGAGCCTGTCTGCCTGGCCGCCCTTCACATCCGCGCAGCTACCCAGTGTCCCCTCAACCCCCGCTGTTCCTCTCCCTCTAGCTAATACCCTGTGATCCAGAGGCCCGTAAGTTTCAATGAGGTCCCCTCCCCCCACCTCTTGCCCTTCTAAACTCCAGTGAGCACAGGCCCAGTGCTGTCAAACACTCATTATATGTTAACCCAGATCATTCTTGGAAGCCTCCACTGGGCCCTCTCCAACACCAGCACATCCCATCTCAGATATCGGGTCCAAAACTGCTGCTGCTGATGAGGTTTTTGAGCTTGGAGAGCCAGTGACCCAGCCACCACAACTCCCTCTGCCGCTGCTGGTTAGGTTAGAGGAAAAGCAGGTGGATTTGGTCAGGGGTTTTGTGGGTTAGTGGGTGGCAGGTGGTGGATGGTGTTAAAGGGAAGGTGACGTTGCTGTCCTGCACTGCTCCCCCTGCACGGTAGACAGCATTCTGTCTGGCTGCATCGTGGCCTGGTCCGGCAACTTCAACGCCCAGGAGCGGGAAAGACTACAAAACGTTGTGACCACTGCCCAGTCCATCGCCAGCTCTGACCTCCCCACCGCCGTAGTCGCTGCCTCAAAAAGGCAGTCAACATCATCAAAGACCCACACCATCCTGGCCACACGCTCATTTAGTAAATGAGTTACACAGGTAGTATCATTTACACAGGTAGTAAAATGGTGGTGCCTCGCGGCAGCGGCCCCTACAGTCTGTCTGTCCTTTTTTAAATTGTTGTCCCGTTTAATGTGTAGTTTATATTGTTTTAACTGTATATATGTGGGTGGCAGTGGGGGAAACTTTTATATCTCTTCCCTGCACGGGGGACCCGACCTTTTCCCTGTCGGGTCTCCATTGTCGTTGGGGCCTAGCACCATGGAGCGGCCTCAAGCTGGACCGACCTGGGGGCTCCAGTCACGGAGCTGGCGGACTTACCGTCGTGGGGCTGGCCGGCCTCGGAGCGGGGAGAGCTGTGGTGGCGCGCGGCTGCGAGCGGACTTCGGAGCTTCGGAGACTCCGGCCGCAGGCCTGTGTACGGTGACATCGGGAGCTCGCGGGTCCCTGGTGGGAGACCGCTTTACGGAACTCCCGGGGCGGCAGCTTCTTCCGCCTGAGTTGCGGGGCTGAAGATGACCCGGAGCGGGGCCTGACATCGCCCGGCATGGCTTTAACGGCCGCGAGACTTGCCATCGCCTGCCGGGGGCTTCAACATTAAGACCCGGAGCGGGGCCTGACATCGCCCCGCGCGGTTTTAACGGCCACGGGACTTGCCATCGCCTGCCGGGGGCTTCAACATTAAGACCCGGAGTGGGGCCTTGCATCACCCGGCGCGGCTTTAACGGCCACGGGACTTGCCAGCACCCGCTGGGGGCTTCAACTTTAAGACTCGGAGCGGGGCCTTGCATCGCCCGGCACGGCTTTAATGGCCGCAGGACTCACTATCGCCCGCCGGGGGCTTTAACATCGGGAGAGGATGGAGAGCAGGGGAGAGACAAGACTTTGCCTTCCATCACAGTGAGGAGGAGATTCACTGTGATGGATGTCTGTGTGAATTGAGTTGGTTGTGTGTCTTGTAAAATTCTTGTTGTACGGCTGCAGAAACCAAAGCTCCTAACGGCAAAATAAAGTTCATTGTATTGTAATGTATTTCACCAATGCCTCGGGAAGAAGGTACAGGAACCTGAAAACTGTAACGTCCAGGTTCAGGAACAGCCTCTTCCCCACAGCCATCAGGCTATGAAACACAACAGCAAATAAGGTCGGAGCTCTATTACCGCACTATATTTGTTATTTATTGAACTTTTTGGTTTTCTCTTCCCCCGTTATGCTCTATGTTTACATATTCACATATTCTGTTGTGCTGTAGCGAGTAAGAATTTAATTCTCCCATCCGGAACACATGGCAATAAAACACTCTGACTTGACTTTTCTTGACTGACAATGACAGCACGTGCAGTGAAGCTCACCTATGATGGCCTCTTTGACATTGGAGTCCACAGGCAGTATGTTCTTCTCCACCAGCTCCATGGGCCCGGGGCGCTGTGCAATCTTCTCGTTCAGGTCATCGGCCAGCCTTGCCCGCTTCAGCTTCATCTGCGTCGCTTGTAGGGAGGGCTCTGCCGAAGTCTCTGTACAACGTCAGTGAATAGCCACTCGTTCAGCACGTTAACAGAGGTGGACTCATTACATTAAAAGTCCATTTTTAATCTGACGCGGACGATGCCAAATCGGCAGATATGATTCCCCTTTCAGTTGAACATACAAAACATCACCTTTTAGCTTTTTAGTTTAATTTAGTTTAGAGATACGGTGTGGAAACAGGCCATTCGGCCCACCGGGTCCGTGCCTACCACCGACCACCCGCAGACTAACACTATCCTACACACACTAGGGACATTTACAATGATACCAAGCCAATTAACCTACAAACCTGAAGGTAGACACAAAATGCTGGAGTAACTCAGCGGGTGAGGCAGCATCTCTGGAGAGAGAGGGAGAATGTGCGACGTTTAGGGTCTCGCCCATTCCCTCTCTCCAGAGATGCTGCCTCTCCCGCTGAGTTACTCCAGCATTTTGTGTCCACCTTCGATTTTTACCAGCATCTGCAGTTCTTTTTTACACAACCTACAAAATGGCACGTCTTTGGAGTGCGGGAGGAAACCGGAGAACCCGGACAAAAGGGAAATGCAGGTCACGGGGAGAACGTGCAAACTCCATACAGACAGCACCCGTAGTCAGGATTGAACTCGGGTCCCTGGCGCTGGAAGGCAGCAACTCTATCCATAAGCCCTATCACCTGGTGGGTCCGATGCTAAATTAATCCTTGTGTGTAGGATAGAACTAGTGTACAGGTGATCGATGGTCGGTGTGGACTCAGCAGGCGGCAGGGCTTGTTTCCATGCTGCATCTCCAAACTACACTAAAGCACCTTTATCGTTCCACTGTTTAAACAAATGTTTTCGATTGCCAAATCGGGAGCTTTCAATACTCGAACAAAATAAAATTAAAAAATATTTAAGTTACATTTTGAATCATAAACTTGAAGTAGTATGGCCTCGGCTATATATTTTTTAAAGATTTCTGGGCCCTGTACCCTGTATAATTCAAACCAGTTGTAGTTTGAACGTGAACCGAGGCAGACGTGCAGTCAAGTATGATCTTGTACACCTTACCTTCAAGTATGTGCATTCTGACCAACTCTGCTCTCTCTGGACGTAATCGTATCTTTCTCTTTAAATAGTCTTCAGTCTGCAAAGTTTTCAAAAACAGTTGGTCACATTGGGAAACTAGGAGGGCCACAGTGAAAGCACATCGCAGGAGCAACGACGTCTCCAGTGGACTATAGTGACACTCTCCATAGTTCCAATCCTTACGATATACCAGATATATCTTGCAGTATTATTTTTTGGCACAAGGGGGTGTATATTATATATATATACACCCCCTATACACCCCAAGAATCTAATTGTCCTATCTGGAACACATTTCAATTAACTCTCTTGAACTTGAACATATATATATATATCTATGTATGTTGAACTTCTAGTTCAAAAGAGTTTATTGTCGTGTGTCCCAGATAGGACAATGATATTCTTGCTTTTTGCAGCACAACAGAATATTGTAGGCATAAATAATTACAGAACAGATCACATATATACACACACACATATATATGTATATGTATATATAGATATATATATATTGGATAGTGGACAGAGAGAGATCAGACCAGACACAGGAGGGAACGCATACAGTTTTCAACAGATCAGGGGATGAGACGAAGGAGAACGGCTAGCTGCAATGTGTATGCAGAAGGAGGAGAAGCTGGCACGTTCATCTCTTTGTTTGTACAACTACTTCAATAAAGAACCAACGACTTCAATAAAGAAACTGCTAAATAACGACTGGAAGTTCTGTTCTATTTGGTCTGCGTAAGATCACACCTCCTTCCCGTGTAGTAATGGCAACAGAGAGTTGGACACTGGAAGAATTGGACATTTGCCATTACAATCTACAAAGGGCAAATCACTGAGGTGATGGAATACTCTCCACTTGCCCGGATAAATGCAGCTTCATCGACACAGAAGGAATGCAATACATCCAGGGCAAAGCAGCCAACTTGACTTGCAACCCACCTGCTATTTGGTGCCGAGCTCCACCTCGCACGCACCCTCCAGGGAATTAATGTCTCCTGAGTTGCTCACTTGTTTGAGAGATTGATTCACTGTCCTTGGCTCTGGTCATCCTTAATCCCTTTAGCTTTACTTCAGCAACATATCATTCCTAATCTGTATGAAGTTGCCCTTCAACCTCCCCTTTCTTGGAAGAAGAGGTGTGTTGGTTTATTTGCTTATAAACTTTGATAAGGACTGGGTTCGACTCCAAACTATCACAGCTAGAGTGTACAATTAAGCTAGACGCAAAATGCTGGCGTAAATCAGCGGGACAGGCAGCATCGCTGGAGAGAAGGAATGGGTGACGTTTCGGGTCGAGATTCAGTCTGAAGAAGGGTCTTGGCCCGAAACATCACCCATTCCTTCCATCCAGAGATGCTGCCAGTCCTGCTGAGTTACTCCAGCATTTTGCGTCTGTCTTTGGTGTAAACCGGCATCTGCAGTTCTTTCCGACACATAAAGCGTACAACTACTAGCATGCTCCAAGATGCACAGAAGGGAGAAATAACACGGGGAAAACAAGATTTAATAATCTGTGTTAACGTTACTTACCCGTGCCCTCTCCAAGCTCCTCCTCTGCTCGTGAAATGCAGCAGGACTCTTCAGAGCTGCAAGAGAGACAACAGTTCAACTGTAGCAACAGCCTTCACTTCTATAACAGTTCCAAAGCCTTAAAATATCTCTACGCTTCACAAGAGCATGGTCAATGTAAAGAGCTCAGACTTACACAGGTTGAAACACAAGCATCTTTTTTGTTCAGGTCATTAACTTCTTAGCAGAAAAGCGGGTCTACCCCGCGTCTGTTCACCGCGATTTGTTTTGTTCAACAGTTTTTATTTGTGAGTTTTGGTTTTAGATTTTGATAACATGGCTAACTCTTGTCGAAAGCCTCGCCTGCTCGTGTTTGATTCCGATATTGGCAAGCGACGGCGAATGTTTGAGGAGGACTACTCTCATTATATCCGCATCGTTCCTGGGATGTCAGGACTTTCATATGAGGAAAGACTGGATAGACTCGGCTTGTACTCGCTGGAATTTAGAAGATTGAGGGGGGATCTTATAGAAACGTACAAAATTCTTAAGGTGTTGGACAGGCTAGATGCTGGAAGATTGTTCCCGATGTTGGGGGAGTCCAGAACAAGGGGTCACAGTCTAAGGATAAGGGGGAATTCCTTTAGGACCGAGATTAGGAAAACATTCTTTACACAGAGAGTGGTGAGTCTCTGGAATTCTCTGCCACAGAAGGTAGTTGAGGCCAGTTCATGGGCTATATTTAAGAGGGAGTTAGATGTGGCCCTTGTGGCTAAAGGGATCAGGGGGTATGGAGAGAAGGCAGGTACGGGATACTGAGTTGGATGATCAGCCATGATCACATTGAATGGCGGTGCAGGCTCGAAGGGCCGAATGGCCTACTCCTGCAACTATTTTTCTATGTTTCTATGTTCGCCGAAACGATGCCGACGATTTGAAAGCATCTCTGCTGTTGAATTTAGCGGGTCCGGAAGCTATGATCCACGCAGACTCCATTGAATTTGCACCAGCTCAACTAGACGGGAATGGTCTAGTTGAGGTGCTGGCTGAATCTATTGACAACTCGATGGTTTTGCTGAGGAGGTTTAGAGAACTGTGTAGGTCTGAGCTCTTTACAGTCAATAACAGACAACAGACAATAGGTGCAGGAGGAGGCCATTCAGCCCTTCGAGCCAGCACCGCCATTCACTGTGATCATCCACAATCAGCACCCCATCCCTGCCTTCTCACCATATCCCCTGACTCCACTATCTTTAAGGATCAATTCGGACGCGCGTAAGATATTAGGCAGCACACGTGACTGGTCACACAAGGGGATTTCCGAGGATTGTCGAAGGGACCAGTAGAACATTGTAGAGAAGGAATCCCACAGCTTTTGTTTTGGGGAATACAGCAATTCATCATCAGGCGTAAAGCCAAGACTTTATTAGTTCTTCTTTCTGCAACCGCAGATATGGCACAAGTATGGATACAGACAGCACCCAGAGGCAGCAATCCCCGGTCGCCAGGCTCTGGATGAGCAATAGTTTGAAGATCTCATAGATACATAGAAAATAGGTGCAGGAGGAGGCCATTTGGCCCGTCGAGCCAGCACCGCCATTCATTGCGATCATGGCTGATCGTCCCCAATCAATAACCCGTGCCTGCCTTCTCCCCATATCCCTTGATTCCACTAGCCCCTAGAGCTCTGTCCAACTCTCTCATTAATAAAATAATTCATAGAAACATAGAAATTAGGTGCAGGAGTAGGCCATTCGGCCCTTCGAGCCTGCACCGCCATTCAATATGATCATGGCTGATCATCCAACTCAGTATCCCGTACCTGCCTTCTCTCCATACCCTTTGATCCCCTTAGCCACAAGGGCCACATCTAACTCCCTCTTAAATATAGCCAATGAACTGGCCTCAACTACCCTCTGTGGCAGAGAGTTCCAGAGACCCACCACTCTGTGTGAAAAAAGTCCTTCTCATCTCGGTCCTAAAGGATTTCCCCCTTATCCTTAAGCTGTGACCCCTTGTCCTGGACCTCCCCAACATCGGGAACAATCTTCCTACATCTAGCCTGTCCAACCCCTTAAGAATCTTGTAAGTTTCTATAAGATCCCCTCTCAATCTCCTAAATTCTAGAGAGTATAAACCGAGTCCATGCAGTCTTTGTTCTTAAGACAGTCCTGACGTCCCAGGAATCAGTCTGGTGAACCTTCTCTGCACTCCCTCTATGGCAATAATGTCCTTCCTCAGATTTGGAGACCAGAACTGTACGCAATACTCCAGGTGTGGTCGCACCAAGACCCTGTACAACTGAAGTAGAACCTCCCTGCTCCTTCAGAGCTTGACAGCTGTTACTGTAACAGCAAAAGGAGAATTCAAGTTTTAATACCCAAACTATTCTGGCCAACAAAAGGGAAGTGGAAACTGCTGCAATAAAAGTTTCTAAAGTAAGTTGGGTAAAGACTTCAAGGGAACTGTGTGCATTGTTGCTAAAGGTCATAAGGACAAATTGGCAGTCTCTCTTAAAGGGATAGCACGGGCCAGATGGGCTGAATGACAGCCTCCTGCATCATGCAATGATTGTAATCAACAGTTGAAGTGTGCAGAAGTGGGTCACAATCCTTTTCTGACCACCCAGAAGACAAGCCATCTATTCAACAACACAGGATGATGAGTTAAGCCCCTGTCCCACTTAGGAGACCTAAACAGCAACCTCTGGTGACCTTGCCCGCCACCCAAGGTTTCCATGAGGTCACGGGAGGTTTTGGTCACTCTCCTTAATGGTCGAAAGTGGTTGCCGCGTGGTCGAGGCTTCATCTAGGTTGCTGCTATTTTCCATCATGATTAAAACGGGCCTCAACTAAAAATAGGTTGCCGTTTTAAAAATTAAAATGATCGATAATTTTTTGGTTGTAGGTCTAGTCAAAGCCGGATTTCTTCATAGGTTTTCAACATGCGCTTGGGAGGTGGTAGGAGGTTGCAGGTCACCTCGACCTTGATTTTTTTTTTGGGTGGCGGGCAAGGTCACCAGAGGTTGCTGTTTAGGTCTCCTAAGTGGGACAGGCCCTTAACACTACAAGCAGGAGACACACTGACCTTTCTGTCCTGGGCCTCCTCCACTGTCAGAGTGAGGCCCAGCGCAAACTGGAGGAACAGCACCTCATATTTCGCTTGGGCAGCTTACACCCCAGCAGTATGAATATTGACTTCTCTAATTTCAAGTGGAACTTGCTTTCCCTCTCTCTCACTGATGCCCACTCCCCTGACATCAGTCTGAAGAAGGGTCTCGACCCGAAACATCACCCATTCCTTCTCTCAAGAGATCTGCCTTTTGGTTTTAAAAAGCAGATCTCCAATCCCTCAATAATCATATATGTTTCAATAAGATGTCCTCTCATCCTTCTAAATTCCAGTGGAAACAAGCCTAGTTGCTCCATTCTTTCAACATATGACAGTCCCGCCATCCTGGGAATTAACCTCGTGAACCTACGCTGCACTCCCTCAATAGCAAGAATGTCCTTTCACAAATTTGTCGACCAAAACTGCACACAATACCCCAGGTGTGGTCTCACTAGGGCCCTGTACAGCTGCAGAAGGACCTCATTGCTCCTACACTCAAGTCCTCTTGTTATGAAGGCCAACATGCCATTAGCTTTCTTCACTGCCTGCTGTACCTGCACGCTTACTTTCAGTGACTGATGAACAAGGACCCCCAGTCTGAAGAAGGGTCTTGACCCGAAACGTTGCCTATCTCCTTCGCTCCTTAGATGCTGCTGCACCCGCTGAGTTTCTCCAGCTTTTTGTGTAACCCTCGATTCTCCAGCATCTGCAGTTCCTTCTTTAACACCCCCAGATCTCGCTGTACTTCCCCTGTTCCTAACTTGACACCAGTCAGATAATAATCTGCCTTCCTGTTCTTGCCTCCAAAGTGGATAACCTCACATTCATCCACACTAAACTGCATCTGCCATGCATCTGCCCACTCACCCAACCTGTCCACCCAAATCACCCTGCATCCTCATAGCATCCTCCTCACAGTTCACACTGCCACCCAGCTTTGTGTCAATTTGCTAATGTTATTTTTAATCCCTTCATCTAAATCATGAATGTATATTGTAAATAGCTGCGGTCCCAGCACCGAGCCTTGCGGTACCCCACTAGTCACTGCCTGCCTTTCTGAAACTGACCCGTTAATCCCTACTCTTTGTTTCCTGTCTCCCAACCAATTTTCTATCCATGTCAGTACTCTACCCCCAATACCACGTGCTCTAATTTTGCCCACTAATCTCCCATGTGGGACCTTTTCAAATGCTTTCCTGTCTGTGGTTCTTTCCTATACAAACAGGAGAACCTGACTCTAACTTACACCCCGTTATTTTTCTGTGCAGCATGGCAATAAAACCAAAAGTAAAGCCCTGTAGAGCTGCTGCCCACAGCGCCAGAGATTCGGGTTCGATCTCGACCTCGGCTGCTGTCTGTGTGGAGTTTGTATGTTCCAGTTAACTCCCACATCCCAAAGACATGCTGGCTTGCAAGTTAACTGGCCTCTGTAAACTGCCCCTAGTGTGCAGAGAGTGAATGTGAAAGTGGGATAACATAGAAACTAAAGTGAGCGGGTCAGTATGGACTCGGTGGGCCGAAGGGCTTGTTTTCACGCTGTGTCTTTGTAGTTTAGTTTGGAGATACAGCATGGAAACAGCTTTTTAGGCCCACTGAGTTTGTGCTGACCAACA
The DNA here is from genome assembly GCA_963514005.1 of Raja brachyura. The sequence goes on from CAUPSL010000276.1 coordinate 21,746, forward strand.
ATAATCTAATGCACACTTTCTACACACGAGGGATCATTTATAGAAGCCAATTAACCTGCAGACCTCCACGACTTGGGAACGTGGGCGGAAAGTGAAGATCTCGGAGAAAACCCATGCCGGTCAGGGAGAGAAGGGACAAACATTGTACAGACAGCGTCCACAATCAGGATCGAACCCAGGTCCCTGGTGCTGCGAGGCAGCAACTCCACACTGTGCCAGCACTAAACTAAATCTCTAACCAAAAGCAAACTGTTTTGGGTAGACTTAAAAGGTAGTGGAAGGAGGTGGGTAACCTCACAAACCAGGGAATGAGTATTTTAACATTTTTATTCAGTTCAGTACAATCAAAAGGACCCAGAGACACCAATGCACCTGGATGTGAAATTCAAAACAACTTAGCTGGGTCACACACAGGTACTAAAATCTAGCGGACTTTTAAAATGTTCTGAATATGATCTGGCGAACAAAATTATAACCGAAAGGATTCAAAAATTATTAGAAAAATATACCACGCCCTCACATTTGTACCATTTTCAGATGAGTCAAGTTTCAGAAAGCTAGCACTCGCAGACCAAAATCTTATTGTTGTCAAATGAATGAGTGAGACATTTCCTGTCCTCGTTCCAATGGGTGGTAATTAATTTCAAACGGTATAGATACAAGTGTAGAGAAAAAAACGGTTATGGGCCTGTTCCACTTGCCCAATTTTTTTGGCGACTTGCCGACACCCGTCTTAGTCGCAGCAGGACACCGAAAATGTTCAACTCGCGTAAGTGAGACAGGCCATTTAGTGTGGATGCGTGCATCCTTTGAAGCAAATATGTTGTATCCAAATATGTTGGACCACAGTTCCAAACAGAGGCCCAGCCTTTTATAAGTAACTAGGCCAAGTACAGACCTGTTGGGTCTGTTCCCCAAACGTGCGGTTGAGGGGGGGGAGAGGGAGAGGGAGGGGGGAGAGGGAGAAGAGAGGGAGGGAGGGGGGAGAGAGGGAGGGAGGGGGGAGAGGGAGAGGAGGGAGGGGGGAGAGGGAGAGGGAGGGAGGGGGGGAGAGGGACGGAGGGGAGAGAGGGGGGAGAGAAGGAGGGTGGATGGGAGAGAGGGAGGGAGGGGGGAGAGGGAGGGAGGGGGAGGGGGAGGGAGGGAGTGAGGGGGGGGAGAGGGAGGGAGGGAGGGGGAGAGGGAGGGAGGGAGGGGGGAGAGAGGGAGGGGAGGGGGGAGAGGGGGGAGAGGGAGGGAGGGGGGAGGGAGGGAGGGAGGGAGGGGGGAGAGGAGGGAGGGAGGGAGGGGGGGAGAGGGAGGGAGAGGGAGGGAGGGGGGGAGAGGGAGGGAGGGGGGAGAGGGAGGGAGGGGGAGAGAGGGAGGGAGGGGAGAGGGAGGGAGGGGGGGAGAGGGGGGGAGAGGGAGGGAGGGAGGGGGGAGAGGGAGGGAGAGGGAGGGAGGGAGGGAGGGAGGGACGGGAGGGAGGGGAGGGAGGGAGGGAGGGAGGGGGGAGAGAGGGAGGGAGAGGGGAGAGGGGGGAGAGGGAGGGAGGGGGGAGGGAGGGAGGGAGGGGGGAGAGGGAGGGAGTAGGGAGAGAAGGGAGGGAGGGGGGAGAGGGATTTAAAAAAAAAATCTACCAATTAACCTACAAACCTGCACGTCTTTGGACTGTGGGGTGGAAACCGAAGTTGTTGGAGAAAACCCCCGCAGGTCACATGGAGAATGTCTCCAAGTTTGCGGATGACACTAAGCTGGGGGGCAGTGTTAGCTGTGAGGAGGATGCTAGGAGAATGCAAGGTGACTTGGATAGGCTGGGTGAGTGGGCAAAATGTTTGGCAGATGCAGTATAATGTGGATAAATGTGAGGTTATCCACTTTGGTGCAAAAATAGGAAAACCGACTACTATCTAAATGGTGGCCGATTAGGAAAAGGGGAGATGCAGCGCGACCTGGGTGTCATGGTACACCAGTCATTGAAAGTAGGCATGCAGGTACAACAGGCAGTGAAGAAAGCCAATGGTATGTTAGCTTTCATAGCAAAAGGATTTGAGTGTAGGAGCAGGGAGGTTCTACTTCAGTTGTATCGGTCTTGGTGAGGCCACACCTGGAGTATTGCGTACAGTTCTGGTCTCCAAATCTGAGGAAGGACATTATTGCCATAGAGGGAGTGCAGCGAAGGTTCACCAGACTGATTCCTGGGATGTCAGGACTGTCTTATGAACAAAGACTGCATAGACTCGGTTTATACTCTCTAGAATTTAGGAGATTGAGAGGGGATCTTATAGAAACTTACAAGATTCTTAAGGGGTTGGACAGGCTAGATACAGGAAGATTGTTCCCGATGTTGGGGCCGTCCAGGACAAGGGGTCACAGCTTAAGGATAAGGGGGAAATCCTTTAGGACCGAGATGAGAAGGAATTTTTTCACACAGAGAGTGGTGGGTCTCTGGAATTTCATTTCGGAGTCACGTGAGTGACTTCGTGAAGAGCCCGCCGGCACGCATGCGCGACATATCGTCGCAACGCATTGCTGCCGACAGCTGGCGGTGGGGCGCGCTCCTCGCCAGCCCTTCAAAAGGAGCCGCTTAGGTAAGTTAAACTAACCTTAAGTTGGTTGGCCCTTGCTGTCGGTTTTGTCTTTCAGCAAGGGTGCGGATTGGAGTGTTCAGAATGTCTGGACGAAGAAGTCGTGGCCCGGCGCCCTCATCGTTTCCACCTGGGGCCGGGAAGAAGGCGGGGAAGTCATTGCCGTCTGCTGCTGCAGGTCGGGACCCGCTGAGTCGCCACAGCTCCGAGGAGGAGTGCGTGGAGGAGGACGTCGGGGTGCCTCCTGAAAGGGTGGACCCTGCCACAAGTTCGCCTTTGGCGACAACGGGGAAGGGGTTTCGTGCTGCGGCCCGACCCCCCTCCGCTAGCCCTTCATTAAAAGGCAGCAGAGGCGCCCGTAAGCCTAACCCGGTCGGGGCCAAGGCTCCACCAGCCGCCATGGAGCGGTCTGGTGCAACGGCGGGACCTGGGTCGTTAAGGTCTGCTACCCAACTCCCAACCCCCGCCGCCGGGACGAGGGGCTTGGGTACGGTCCCGCCTCGGTCGCCGAGTCCCCCATGGATGGGAGGACGAGACCATGCGTCGGCACCGTCCGAAATGCGGACAGCCGGCAAGCCTGTGCGGGCGTCGCTCCATGCTTCTGCTGGAGTCGACCCCAAGCCGTCAGGGCCCTTTGTGGCAACGGCTTCTACTCCTGCCAAGAAGAGGCGGTTGGACACCCTGCCCGCACGGGACTCGCACGGTTTCGCTGCGGCGGCCGAAAGCGATCCATTCCGGCACCGAGATCACTTCTCTGAGGTGCGGGCCGATGATAGGAGCCCCGGCATGTTTTCTGAGCCGGAGGACTCCGACCATCCGAGTGTTCAGGATGGGGGGCGTATTGACCGCATCGAGCGGCTGCTGGAGCTGGTACTCCATAATCAACAGCAGTACGCACCCACGGATATCGTCAGGCACAGGGCCGCCTCGCCGGTTTCCCTCATCAGCGAGCCACAAGGGGAAGAAGGGTTTGACCCCACCCCAACACCGTCGGAGCCACCGACAGCTGAGTTACTGGACGTGGCAGCCAAATTTGCTGCACCAATTACAACTGGACTTCCGCTCCAGCCAAAGCTGGCAGCAACAGTGGACTTTCTCACAAATCATCGGTTGCAGGAGGAAGTACTCTCACAGGCCACTCAGCGCCACAAGGCCCCGTCCAACTGTAATGCCCTCAACGTGCCACTGGTCAATACGCCCATATGGGGCAACATCGGCGTGGCTGTCCGCCATCAGGAGGTTAAACTCCAGCGGATCCTCAAACTCCTCACGGCCGGTATTACCGCCTTTGCGCGGTCGGTCGATGGAACGGACCTGTCATTGGATCAGGAGGATGCGTTAGCACTATTATGTGCAACCCAACATGAAATCAACGATTTCCGGAAGAACAGCATCCGTCCGTCTATCAACCCAAAATTTGCAGGGTTGTGTAAGCCACCGCCGCCCCCACCGCCCCGACAACTCTTCGGGGAAGACCTTCCGAAGAGGGTCAAGGAGCTGGACGAGGTAGCCAAAACGGTGGGACTTATGCGATCTCAGATCGCCCCCAGACCGATGGTGCCAAAAGCTCCCCCTGCTCGACCGCGAGGTCCGGTCGCATCAGCATCAAGACCATATGCTACTACTCAGCACTACTACCAACAGGGCCAGCAGCAGCGGTCTTTTTTAGGGTCAGGCACACAGCGACCCCAGTGGAAGATGAAGCCATCTTATCGTCAGCCCAACCCAGCACCTCCTCGGCCACCCAAGCATGTCAGGGACCGCCGGTGACCATGGAGGTAAGGCGGTCTGGGTTTCTTTCCCCTGCCCCTTTAATTTCACATGTGGGAGGGCGACTCCGGTTCTTTGCTAAAGCTTGGGTATCAGTTACTTCGGATAAATTTGTGTTACAAAATGTTCGGGGTCATTCTATTGAATTTATTGACGGCAAAATTCCTCCATCCCAGCATATGCCTAAACGGAAGTTTACGCTGTCTGCTATTGAGCAGGCAGCAGGCACGGCTGAAATTTTTCGTTTGGAACAAAAAGGCGTGATAGAGAAAACTATTCACGAGCCCATTGAATTCGTCTCCAATATATTTACTAGACCAAAAAAGGATGGAGGTTGTCGGGTGATTATTGATTTGACCCAGTTGAATACCTTTGTAACATATACACATTTCAAAATGGACACTTTTGAGACAGCCAAATCACTGATTTCGCATGGTTGCTTTATGGCATGTATTGATTTAAAAGATGCATACTATTCAGTGTCCATCCGGAAACATCACCGGAAATTTTTGAAATTTGTCTGGATGGATCAGCTCTGGCAATATCGAGCCTTACCAAATGGGCTTACTACTGCCCCTAGGCTCTTTACTAAATTACTTAAACCTATTAAATTACGCATAGAACATCATATTGTCATGGCTTATTTGGATGATATTCTGATTATTGGCAATACTCTGGAAGCAGCTGAAAGCGCTGTTTTAGCAACTGTTACTATATTTCAGCAACTAGGGTTTATAGTTCATCCAGAAAAATCGAAGTTTCACCCATCCCAGGTTATGGATTATTTGGGTTTCACGGTGGACTCTATTCAAATGAGGGCCACCATTCCATTTCACAAGGTGGAGGATGTCTCCCTTGCATGTCAGGATCTCGCATCCGCCAGTATACCATCTATTCGGCATACAGCTAAGATAATTGGGAAAATCATAGCTTTATTTCCGGCAGCCCGGTTTGGGCCTTTACATTATCAAAACCTGCAAAGGGCCAAAATTATTGCGTTAAAAAAGAACGCTGGTCATTTTGACAGACCTATGGAGCTGCCTTCTGATGCTAAGGTTGAGCTCCAATGGTGGGTGTCCAATATTGGCAGGGCATTCAAACCCATTGTTGTGCCCAATCCGGTGGTATATTTGCAAACTGACGCAAGCTCTCTAGGCTGGGGAGCTGCGGACAGCTCTTCTAGTTGTGGAGGCAGGTGGGATCCCCTTGAAGCTAGCATGTTGCTAGTACAAGGGATTAACTATTTGGAGCTGCTTGCAGCATTTCACGGACTGCGGGCATATTGTGCTCATCTTAGTGGCACTCATGTCCGTCTCCAAATAGACAACACCACAGCGGTGGCATATTTAAACCATATGGGCGGTACCAGGTCAGTCTCTTGTGACAAATTGGCTAATACTATTTGGTGCTGGTGTATTAATCGAGATATTTGGATTTCAGCCACCTATTTGCCAGGTAGGCTTAATACTGTGGCAGACACCAGGTCACGCAAATTCAATGATAGTATTGAGTGGATGCTGCATCCTCAAATATTTGCCCAAATTACAGCCAAATTTGGCCAACCGGATATCGACCTTTTTGCGTCCCGGTTGAACCATCAGGTACCGACATATGTTTCATGGGAACCAGACCCTGGGGCATTAGCGATTGATGCATTCTCGCTAGACTGGGGGAAGTGGTTTTTCTATGCATTCCCCCCGTTTTGCCTCATCAGTCGGGTATTACAAAAAATCAGGATGGATTCTGCCAGAGGCATTCTTGTCATACCCGACTGGCCTACACAGCCTTGGTATCCGGTGGTCTCTGACATGATTAGTCAACCTTGGGTCCCTCTAGAGGGTTGCCCGCATGTGGTTTCTCACCCTGTCTCAGGGGAGTTACACCCCTGCCATGCCTATCTAAAATTACTGGCTTGCAGGTTCTGACCAGGCCATGGATGCAGTATGGCCTTACCACCCGGACCATGAACACCATTGGAGCATCCTGTCGAGAGTCAACCAGGCGGAGATATCTCTCCCACATCACCAAGTGGGAAGCCTACTGCAGTCGCTCTCATATCACCTATGACGATGTCTCCATAGCCGACGTCCTGGAATTCCTCGCGGGGTTGCACCATGATGAGCACTTGAGTTATAGTGCCATCAACAGCGCCAGGAGTGCGCTATCATTCTACCTCAACATCGAGGTTGGATCGAACAGGCTAGTGTCCAGGCTTATGCGGGGAATATTCAATCTCAATCCGCCTACACCACGCTACAACATCACCTGGGATGTCAGGGATGTGCTTACCCTGCTCAGGTCGTGGTCACCCATGGAAGGGTTACAGCTGGACCAACTCACTATGAAATTGGTGATGTTACTAGCGCTGACTTCAGCACAGCGGGTTCAGACGCTCCACAAACTACGTATTGACAGGATGACGTCGACCCCTGGAGAAGTAGTCTTTTTCATCGATGAGCTACTTAAGCAGCATAGACCTGGGTGCACAGGGCTGCAGCTGAAGTTCCCGGCATACCCTGCAGATGCTCGGCTATGTTTAGCCACTCACATCCGTTACTACATCAAGGTGACGAGGAGCATCAGAGGAATGGAGTTGTACCTGCTTGTCACTCACAAACGACCTCACCATCGAGTGACAGTCCAGACGATCTCCAGGTGGCTCCGGATCGTCCTGGCTAAGGCAGGTATTGACACTAATGTGTTTAAATCCCACTCCACCAGGGCTGCATCTACGTCGGCGGCGAGGGTCATGGAGGTACCCATGGACCATATCCTCGCCACAGCAGGATGGGCGAATGAAGCTGTGTTCCAGCGTTTCTATAATAAGCCTGTTGCTGCTCCCCTTCAGTTTGCAGAGGCCGTGCTGAACGCCGGGTGTGAACGTGGGGATGTCCCTGATTAAAAGGGCGTTATTTGTTGTATTATTAATAAATCTTCTTTGTGTTTCAGTATAACCTCGTTTCATCAACTTGTTTACTCCAATCCATCCTTGCTAGTGGTGTGTCCGCATGGACGTTGTCCAGGGCGTGTAATCACAGAAGCTTTGAAGTCTTCACGAAGTCACTCACGTGACTCCGAAATGAAATAGTAAGATTGAACGAGAACTTACCAAGTTTGAAGGTTGATCTTTATTTCATGAGGAGTTGCGGTGAGGGATTTCGTGCCCTCCGCTCCCAACCCTCGATCATCTTCAGCTGGTAATCAGAGTCTCTTTAAATCTTACTATGCCAAGTCATTTCTGTTGTTGTTTCTGTGATTCCACACCGCTGCTTTGAAGAATGTCGCGCATGCGTGCCGGCGGGCTCTTCACGAAATCCCTCACCGCAACTCCTCATGAAATAAAGATCAACCTTCAAACTTGGTAAGTTCTCGTTCAATCTTACTATTCTCTGCCACAGAGGGTAGTTGAGGCCAGTTCATTGGATATATTTAAGAGGGAGTTAGATGTGGCCCTTGTGGCTAAGGGGATCAGAGGGTATGGAGAGAAGGCAGGTACGGGATACTGAGTTGGATGATCAGCCATGATCATATTGAATGGCGGTGCAGGCTCGAAGGGCCGAATGGCCTATTCCTGCACCTAATTTCTATGTTTCTATGTTTCTATGTACAAACTCCGTATGGACAAGCACCTGTAGCCGGGATCGAACCCGGGTCCCTGGTGCTGTAAGGCAGCAACTCTATCGCTGTGCCACCATAAAGGTCTCACGAGGGTCAACAACTGCCAGACGGGCTCGTGGAAAGAGCAGTTGAGATAAGCCTCAACACAGCAGACAAAAGAAAATAGGTTGATAAGGCAGAGGAAAATTGGAACAGAATGGGAAACGGATGGTTTAGTATCATGTTCATAGGTTCTAGAAGCAGAATTAGGCCGTTCGACCCATCATGTCTACTTCGCCATTCAATCATGGCTGATCTATCTCTCCCTCTCAACCCCATTCTCCTGCCTTCCCGCCATAACCCCTGACACCCGTTCTAATTCCCCACAGCCATCAGGCTATTAAACTTGGCTCGGACATACCTCTGAACATTAATAGCCCATTATCTGTTTATTTGCACTTTATCAGTTTATTTATTCACGTGTGTATATATTTATATAATGGTATATGGACACACTGATCTGTTCTGTAGTCAAAACATAGAAACATAGAAATTAGGTGCAGGAGTAGGCCATTCGGCCCTTCGAGCCTGCACCGCCATTCAATATGATCATGGCTGATCATCCAACTCAGTATCCCGTACCTGCCTTCTCTCCATACCCTCTGATCCCCTTAGCCACAAGGGCCACATCTAACTCCCTCTTAAATATAGCCAATGAACTGGCCTCAACTACCCTCTGTGGCAGAGAGTTCCAGAGACCCACCACTCTCTGTGTGAAAAAAGTCCTTCTCATCTCGGTCCTAAAGGATTTCCCCCTTATCCTTAAGCTGTGACCCCTTGTCCTGGACCTCCCCAACATCGGGAACAATCTTCCTGCATCTAGCCTGTCCAACCCCTTAAGAATCTTGTAAGTTTCTATAAGATCCCCTCTCAATCTCCTAAATTCTAGAGAGTATAAACCGAGTCCATGCAGTCTTTGTTCTTAAGACAGTCCTGACGTCCCAGGAATCAGTCTGGTGAACCTTCTCTGCACTCCCTCTATGGCAATAATGTCCTTCCTCAGATTTGGAGACCAGAACTGTACGCAATACTCCAGGTGTGGTCGCACCAAGACCCTGTACAACTGAAGTAGAACCTCCCTGCTCCTTCAGAGCTTGACAGCTGTTACTGTAACAGCAAAAGGAGAATTCAAGTTTTAATACCCAAACTATTCTGGCCAACAAAAGGGAAGTGGAAACTGCTGCAATAAAAGTTTCTAAAGTAAGTTGGGTAAAGACTTCAAGGGAACTGTGTGCATTGTTGCTAAAGGTCATAAGGACAAATTGGCAGTCTCTCTTAAAGGGATAGCACGGGCCAGATGGGCTGAATGACAGCCTCCTGCATCATGCAATGATTGTAATCAACAGTTGAAGTGTGCAGAAGTGGGTCACAATCCTTTTCTGACCACCCAGAAGACAAGCCATCTATTCAACAACACAGGATGATGAGTTAAGCCCCTGTCCCACTTAGGAGACCTAAACAGCAACCTCTGGTGACCTTGCCCGCCACCCAAGGTTTCCATGAGGTCACCGGAGGTTTTGGTCACTCTCCTTAATGGTCGAAAGTGGTTGCCGCGTGGTCGAGGCTTCATCTAGGTTGCTGCTATTTTCCATCATGATTAAAACGGGCCTCAACTAAAAATAGGTTGCCGTTTTAAAAATTAAAATGATCGATAATTTTTTGGTTGTAGGTCTAGTCAAAGCCGGATTTCTTCATAGGTTTTCAACATGCGCTTGGGAGGTGGTAGGAGGTTGCAGGTCACCTCGACCTTGATTTTTTTTTTGGGTGGCGGGCAAGGTTGCTGTTTAGGTCTCCTAAGTGGGACAGGCCCTTAACACTACAAGCAGGAGACACACTGACCTTTCTGTCCTGGGCCTCCTCCACTGTCAGAGTGAGGCCCAGCGCAAACTGGAGGAACAGCACCTCATATTTCGCTTGGGCAGCTTACACCCCAGCGGTATGAATATTGACTTCTCTAATTTCAAGTGGAACTTGCTTTCCCTCTCTCTCACTGATGCCCACTCCCCTGACATCAGTCTGAAGAAGGGTCTCGACCCGAAACATCACCCATTCCTTCTCTCAAGAGATCTGCCTTTTGGTTTTAAAAAGCAGATCTCCAATCCCTCAATAATCATATATGTTTCAATAAGATGTCCTCTCATCCTTCTAAATTCCAGTGGAAACAAGCCTAGTTGCTCCATTCTTTCAACATATGACAGTCCCGCCATCCTGGGAATTAACCTCGTGAACCTACGCTGCACTCCCTCAATAGCAAGAATGTCCTTTCACAAATTTGTCGACCAAAACTGCACACAATACCCCAGGTGTGGTCTCACTAGGGCCCTGTACAGCTGCAGAAGGACCTCATTGCTCCTATACTCAAGTCCTCTTGTTATGAAGGCCAACATGCCATTAGCTTTCTTCACTGCCTGCTGTACCTGCACGCTTACTTTCAGTGACTGATGAACAAGGACCCCCAGTCTGAAGAAGGGTCTTGACCCGAAACGTTGCCTATCTCCTTCGCTCCTTAGATGCTGCTGCACCCGCTGAGTTTCTCCAGCTTTTTGTGTAACCCTCGATTCTCCAGCATCTGCAGTTCCTTCTTTAACACCCCCAGATCTCGCTGTACTTCCCCTGTTCCTAACTTGACACCAGTCAGATAATAATCTGCCTTCCTGTTCTTGCCTCCAAAGTGGATAACCTCACATTCATCCACACTAAACTGCATCTGCCATGCATCTGCCCACTCACCCAACCTGTCCACCCAAGTCACCCTGCATCCTCATAGCATCCTCCTCACAGTTCACACTGCCACCCAGCTTTGTGTCAATTTGCTAATGTTATTTTTAATCCCTTCATCTGAATCATGAATGTATATTGTAAATAGCTGCGGTCCCAGCACCGAGCCTTGCGGTACCCCACTAGCCACTGCCTGCCATACTGAGCGGGTCAGTATGGACTCGGTGGGCCGAAGGGCTTGTTTTCACGCTGTGTCTTTGTAGTTTAGTTTGGAGATACAGCATGGAAACAGCTTTTTAGGCCCACTGAGTTTGTGCTGACCAACAATAATCTAATGCACACTTTCTACACACGAGGGATCATTTATAGAAGCCAATTAACCTGCAGACCTCCACGACTTGGGAGCGTGGGCGGAAAGTGAAGATCTCGGAGAAAACCCATGCCGGTCAGGGAGAGAAGGGACAAACATTGTACAGACAGCGTCCACAATCAGGATCGAACCCAGGTCCCTGGTGCTGCGAGGCAGCAACTCCACCACTGTGCCAGCACTAAACTAAATCTCTAACCAAAAGCAAACTGTTTTGGGTAGACTTAAAAGGTAGTGGAAGGAGGTGGGTAACCTCACAAACCAGGGAATGAGTATTTTAACATTTTTATTCAGTTCAGTACAATCAAAAGGACCCAGAGACACCAATGCACCTGGATGTGAAATTCAAAACAACTTAGCTGGGTCACACACAGGTACTAAAATCTAGCGGACTTTTAAAATGTTCTGAATATGATCTGGCGAACAAAAATTATAACCGAAAGGATTCAAAAATTATTAGAAAAATATACCATGCCCTCACATTTGTACCATTTTCAGATGAGTCAAGTTCCAGAAAGCTAGCACTCGCAGACCAAAATCTTATTGTTGTCAAATGAATGAGTGAGACATTTCCTGTCCTCGTTCCAATGGGTGGTAATTAATTTCAAACGGTATAGATACAAGTGTAGAGAAAAAAACGGTTATGGGCCTGTTCCACTTGCCCAATTTTTTTGGCGACTTGCCGACACCCGTCTTAGTCGCAGCAGGACACCGAAAATGTTCAACTCGCGTAAGTGAGACAGGCCATTTAGTGTGGATGCGTGCATCCTTTGAAGCAAATATGTTGTATCCAAATATGTTGGACCACAGTTCCAAACAGAGGCCCAGCCTTTTATAAGTAACTAGGCCAAGTGCAGACCCGTTCGGTCTGTTCCCCAAACGTGCGGTTGAGGGGGGGGAGAGGGGAGAGGGAGGGGGGAGAGGGAGAAGAGAGGGAGGGAGGGGGGAGAGAGGGAGGGAGGGGGGAGAGGGAGAGGGAGGGAGGGGGGAGAGGGAGAGGGAGGGAGGGGGGAGAGGGACGGAGGGGAGAGAGGGGGGAGAGAAGGAGGGTGGATGGGAGAGAGGGAGGGAGGGGGGAGAGGGAGGGAGGGGGAGGGGGAGGGAGGGAGGGAGGGGGGGAGAGGGAGGGAGGGAGAGGGAGGGAGGGAGGGGGGAGAGGGAGGGAGGGAGGGGGGAGAGAGGGAGGGAGGGGGGAGAGGGGGGAGAGGGAGGGAGGGGGGAGGGAGGGAGGGAGGGAGGGGGGGAGAGGGAGGGAGGGAGGGAGGGGGGAGAGGGAGGGAGAGGGAGGGAGGGGGGGAGAGGGAGGGAGGGGGAGAGGGAGGGAGGGGGGAGAGGGAGGGAGGGAGGGGGGGAGAGGGAGGGAGGGAGGGGGGAGAGGGAGGGAGGGAGGGGGGAGAGGGAGGGAGAGGGAGGGAGGGAGGGAGGGAGGGGGGAGAGAGGGAGGGAGAGGGGAGAGGGGGGAGAGGGAGGGAGGGGGGAGGGAGGGAGGGAGGGGGGAGAGGGAGGGAGTAGGGAGAGAAGGGAGGGAGGGGGGAGAGGGATTTAAAAAAAAAAATCTACCAATTAACCTACAAACCTGCACGTCTTTGGACTGTGGGTGGAAACCGAAGTTGTTGGAGAAAACCCCCGCAGGTCACATGGAGAATGTCTCCAAGTTTGCGGATGACACTAAGCTGGGGGGCAGTGTTAGCTGTGAGGAGGATGCTAGGAGAATGCAAGGTGACTTGGATAGGCTGGGTGAGTGGGCAAATGTTTGGCAGATGCAGTATAATGTGGATAAATGTGAGGTTATCCACTTTGGTGGCAAAAATAGGAAAACCGACTACTATCTAAATGGTGGCCGATTAGGAAAAGGGGAGATGCAGCGCGACCTGGGTGTCATGGTACACCAGTCATTGAAAGTAGGCATGCAGGTACAACAGGCAGTGAAGAAAGCCAATGGTATGTTAGCTTTCATAGCAAAAGGATTTGAGTGTAGGAGCAGGGAGGTTCTACTTCAGTTGTATCGGGTCTTGGTGAGGCCACACCTGGAGTATTGCGTACAGTTCTGGTCTCCAAATCTGAGGAAGGACATTATTGCCATAGAGGGAGTGCAGCGAAGGTTCACCAGACTGATTCCTGGGATGTCAGGACTGTCTTATGAACAAAGACTGCATAGACTCGGTTTATACTCTCTAGAATTTAGGAGATTGAGAGGGGATCTTATAGAAACTTACAAGATTCTTAAGGGGTTGGACAGGCTAGATACAGGAAGATTGTTCCCGATGTTGGGGCCGTCCAGGACAAGGGGTCACAGCTTAAGGATAAGGGGGAAATCCTTTAGGACCGAGATGAGAAGGAATTTTTTCACACAGAGAGTGGTGGGTCTCTGGAATTCTCTGCCACAGAGGGTAGTTGAGGCCAGTTCATTGGATATATTTAAGAGGGAGTTAGATGTGGCCCTTGTGGCTAAGGGGATCAGAGGGTATGGAGAGAAGGCAGGTACGGGATACTGAGTTGGATGATCAGCCATGATCATATTGAATGGCGGTGCAGGCTCGAAGGGCCGAATGGCCTATTCCTGCACCTAATTTCTATGTTTCTATGTTTCTATGTACAAACTCCGTATGGACAAGCACCTGTAGCCGGGATCGAACCCGGGTCCCTGGTGCTGTAAGGCAGCAACTCTATCGCTGTGCCACCATAAAGGTCTCACGAGGGTCAACAACTGCCAGACGGGCTCGTGGAAAGAGCAGTTGAGATAAGCCTCAACACAGCAGACAAAAGAAAATAGGTTGATAAGGCAGAGGAAAATTGGAACAGAATGGGAAACGGATGGTTTAGTATCATGTTCATAGGTTCTAGAAGCAGAATTAGGCCGTTCGACCCATCATGTCTACTTCGCCATTCAATCATGGCTGATCTATCTCTCCCTCTCAACCCCATTCTCCTGCCTTCCCGCCATAACCCCTGACACCCGTTCTAATTCCCCACAGCCATCAGGCTATTAAACTTGGCTCGGACATACCTCTGAACATTAATAGCCCATTATCTGTTTATTTGCACTTTATCAGTTTATTTATTCACGTGTGTATATATTTATATAATGGTATATGGACACACTGATCTGTTCTGTAGTCAAAACATAGAAACATAGAAATTAGGTGCAGGAGTAGGCCATTCGGCCCTTCGAGCCTGCACCGCCATTCAATATGATCATGGCTGATCATCCAACTCAGTATCCCGTACCTGCCTTCTCTCCATACCCTCTGATCCCCTTAGCCACAAGGGCCACATCTAACTCCCTCTTAAATATAGCCAAATGAACTGGCCTCAACTACCCTCTGTGGCAGAGAGTTCCAGAGACCCACCACTCTCTGTGTGAAAAAAGTCCTTCTCATCTCGGTTCTCATCTCGGTCAAGGCCTACTATGTTCTGTAGTAAGAAGCAAGAATGTCATTGTCCTATCAGGGACACATGACAATAAACTCTCTTGAATCTAATCAAAAATCTGCAAAATCTCCGCCCATAAAAAATATCCATTGACTTGGCCTCCACAGTGTCTGGATCCTGGGAACCTGAAACCTAACCCAGATTTCAAAAGTTGATGAACTATTTCGCCAATCAGAAATAGTTAAGCTCCAGCCCAGCTTTAAAATAATGAGATTTATTGCAAATATAAATAAACTTGCATTGGAATAATTTTTTAAACGTCACCAAGCAAGTGGAAGGCTTTGATCCATGGGGTGGAGCCAATCGGTCTACTTGCCACTGAATGAATCAGTGACGACCGTTTGACAAATACACTGAAGGTTTGTACGCAAATAAAACTGGGCTTAGCAGCAGGCCACAAACAACAGAGCTCCACCATCCACGGCATTTACAATGCAGAAGAAGGCTGCCATTTGCACATCATCTCAATGGAGAGGGGAAAGTGGTTGCAAAATACGACGCTCACGGTTCTCAGCTGCATTCCTGCCTTTGAACATTTTTTTCTCGAATTTAAAAATAACTCGCAGGTCTGCGACAGCTTCCATATTCAGCAACGGGGGCAGCTACTGTAAGCAAGTCAGAGACACAGGGAACTGCAGACACAGAACAGAACAATGTGCCTGTTTCCTTCGCTCCTTAGATGCGGCTGCTCCCGCTGAGTTTCTCCAGCACTTTTCAGATTTTCCAGCATCTGCAGTTCCTTCTTAAACAGAATAATGGAGTAACTCAGAGGGTTAGGCAGCAACTCTGGAGGATGTGGGTAGCAGTCTGAAGAGGAGTCTCGACATGAAACGTTGCCCATCCATGTATTCCAGAAAAGCTGCCCGACCCACCGAGTTACTCCAGCACTGTGTGTTCTACCGTAAGCAAGTGCCTTGGCTTGGGACAGTTGCTCAACATGCCGAGACATTAGGAGAAACTACACAAGTCTGACAATCTCGTACTTCTTTTGACATGCAATAAAACAACTTGGCTGCTTTCCTAATCTTCTACTTGTAAAATTATATATAACACTGACATCACCCTCTCCGTTGCTGATGGCTGGATGTTTCCACGTCCAAGTGAATGGCCTCCACCGTGTGTTAACAAATTATTTTCCTTAAAGCCAAATCCAACCGTTACTCAAGATCAATATGGGACGGGGTAGTAATCGAGATGCTGCCTCACAGCACCAGAGACCCAGGTTGAATCCTGACTACGGGTGCTGTCTGTATGGAGTCTGCACGTGCTCCCTGTGACCGAGTGGGTTTTCTCCAGGTGCTCCAGCTTCTTCTCACATCCCGAAGGCATGCAGGTTTGTAGGTACATCAGTTTCTGCGGATTGCCTCCAGACAGTAGAATAGAACTAGTGTACGGGCTGATCGGTGGTCGGCATGGGCTCGGTGGGCCGAAGGGCCTGTTTCCACGCAGTCGCTCCAAAGCTAAATTAAATCAATGCTTTCTAACAGGGGTCAGTAGCGATGGATAATGATATAACTTACACCTGAATGACACAGAGGTTGGTTGTGAAATTCCACTGTAATAAGTCACCTCTTCACAGGGACAGCTCAAACCTACCAACTGCCAAGTAGATCTTCTTCAGAAGCACGAAGGAATACAGTGCAAATGTGTTTCCTTCTGTCCAGAGGTGCTGCCTGTCCCGCTGAGTTACTCCAGCATTTTGTGTCGATCTTCATAGAAACATAGAAAATAGGTGCAGGAGGAGGCCATTCGGTCCTTCGAGCCAGCACCGCCATTCATTGTGATCATGGCTGATCGTCCCCTATCAATAACCCATGCCTGCCTTCTCCCCATATCCCTTGACTCCACTAGCCCCGAGAGCTCTATCCAACTCTCTCTTAAATCCATCCAGTGATTTGGCCTCCACTGCCCTCTGTGGCAGGGAATTCCATAAATTCACAACTCGCTGGGTAAAAAAGGTTTTTTCTAACCGCAGTCTTAAATGACCTCCCCTTTATTCTAAGACTGTGGCCCCTGGTTCTGGACTCGCTGGACATTCAGTGCGAATGTGTTCTGCTTTTCAGTAATGTTGACAGGTTTCTCAGAAGGATTCTTGTTTGTTCTGCTTCTTTGCAGACCACGACTTTCTGGTTATTGACAAACACCCTGAAATCAAGGTTCAATCCAAAATACTCTTGACCATGACGAAGTTGGCGACTGCTGGCCATGCAGAGGGAATTCTCAGGACTGTACTTGCTCGTCTGTTACAAACACCAGTTCACACGAATCCTACATCTTGCCATAATCACTAGGGAGATAGGAGCCGCGTGGAAAAAAAACTGGGATGTCGAGCCACTGCCTCACAGCGCCAGAGACCCGGGTTCCATCCTGACCTAAGGTACACAAAAATGCTGGAGAAGCTCAGCGGGTGCAGCAGCATCTACGGAGCGAAGGAACTAGGCAACGTTTCGGGCCGAAACCCTTCTCCATCCTGAGCTCGGGTGCTATCCGTGTGGAGTTTGTATGTTCTCACTGCGACCGTGTGGGTTTCCTCTGGGTGCTCTGGTTTCCTCCCACATCCCAAAGACATGCGGGTGTGTAGGTTAACCGGGCTCTCAAATTGTCCTCAATGTATAAGGAGAGGATTTTTAAAAAGTGGTATAACATGGAACGATTGTAAACAGGTGATGGATGGTCGACATTAACTTGATGGGCCTGTTTCCATGCTGTATCTCCAAACTAAACTGAAAAGCAGCAGAAACAAGGAACTGCACCGATGTCCTCACACTGAAACAGGGTGGTATGGCCGTGTTGTCCCTAATAAACTTACAGCAATATAACTTGCTGCGAGAAACTCAAATTCTCAGTACATCCCACGCTGAATGTTGCTTCGGCAACTCAAGATCTACAAACAATGGCCGACTTTGTGTGTTACAGACCAACTGTTGCAGTTGTATGAGACGTTGGTGAGGTCGCATTTAGAGTCTTGCGTTCAGATTAGATTAGAATTAGATTACCTTTATTGTCATTCAGACCTTTCGGTTCAGTTTTGGGCACCATGTTATAGGAATGATGTCGTCAAGCAGAAGAGGTTTACGAGGATGTTGCCGGGACTCGAGGGCCTGAGCTCCAGGGAGAGGTTGAGCAGGCCACTTTCCCTTGGAGCACAGGAGGATGAGGGGTGATGTTATAGAGGTGTACAAAATCATGAGAAGAATAGATCGGGTAGACCTATTGCCCTCAGTAGGGGGATCAAGGTTTAAGGTGAGGAACCTGAGAGGTAACTTTTTCACACAAAGGGTGGTGGGTGTTTGGAACCAGCTGCCAGAGGAGGTTGTTGAGGCAGATTATATCGCAATGTTTAAGAAACATTTGGACAGATACAGGTTTGGAGGGATATGGGCCAAACGCAGGCAGGTGGGGACTAGTGTAGATGGGAAATGTGGAAGGGCCTGTTTCCGTACTGTAAGACGATAGGACTCTAACTGCATGATGCAGCCAAACACATGTTTATAAAAATACAAGAACTAAGAGAGCTTTTACAGGCCACTTCTCCAGCTCTAGCACTTAAGCCTTTTGAAAAATCACCAACCCACCAGCAGACCTGACGAAATGATAGGCCCCAGTGGACAAATCTCTTAAACTCCCAACACATACATCAACTCACAAAGCAGTTGTGAAACTGGACTGAAAAGATGGGAATTAATAAGTATGTCAGTGGCTAATGCCCCCTGTCCCACTTAGGAAACCAGAATGGAAACTTCTGGAGACTTTGTGCCCCATCCAAGGTTTCCGTGCGGTTCCCGGAGGTTTTTGTCAGTCTCCCTAATGGTCGAAACCAACAAAAACCTCCGGGAACCGCACGGAAACCTTGGGTGGGGCACAGAGTCTCCGGAGGTTTCCGTTCAGGTTTCCTAAGTGGGACAGGGGCATAAGTGATCCATGAGTTACATTGTACTTTGTTTGTCAAACGGGGATTTTTGTTCTCGAAACATTTCTTTTAAAAAAAAAACTTTTTCTTACAAGTTTTGTGCTCACTGTGAAATGTGGTTCAAATGCTTATCTGAAGGATTAATAATCCACCAGACTGAGAACTAATGGCAAACACAAAGCTCAGGCATCACGGTGAAACCTTGTTCAGGGGGTGAGTCGTTGCCTCACAGCGCCAGAGATCCGGGTTCGATCTGTCTATACGGAGTTTGTACGTTCTCCCCGTGACCTGCGTGGGTTTTCTCAGGGATCTCCGGTTTCCTCCCGCACTCCAAAGGCGTACAGATTTGTAGGCTAATTGGCTTGGTAAAAATTGTAAATTGTCCCGAGTGTGTGTAGGATGGTGTTAGTGTGCGGGGATCGCTGGTCGGCACAGACTCGGTGGACGGAAGGGCCTGTTTCTGTGGGCCTCTGCTATATCTCTAAACTAAACTAAGAGTTAGATTCTGTAAGTAAAATCAACAAACCAAGAGAAAATTTAAAATTATGTTCAACTTACACCCTTCACCATGTATAGAGACTAAAAGCTGGAGTAACTCAGCGGGTCAGGCAGCATCTCTGGAGAAAAGGAGTAGGTGACGTCTTGGATTGAGACCCTTTTCTTCATCTCCTATTCCTTTTCTCCGGAGATGCTGCCTGACCTGCTGAGTTACTCCACTATTTTGTGTCTATCTTCGGTTTAAACCAGCATCCGCAGGTCCTTCCTACACCATTCGGCCCTTCGAGCCAGCACCGCCATTCAATATGATCATGGCTGATCATCCAGGATCAGTAGCCTGTTCCTGCTTTCTTCCCATATCCCTTGATTCCGTTAGCATTAAGAGCTCTAACTCTCCCATGAATACATCATAACTCTAGGTCCCAATGGGAGTAACATCAATAGTATTAAAATGTAGCAAAGGACGCCAGAGTCAACATAGACATTTTCACAAGGATTCTGAGCGTGAACTTTACTGGCAGACCCAGCTGAAATCCAAACAAGTTAAGGGCCTGTCCCACTGTACGAGGTAATTCAAGAGCTCCACCAAGTTAAAAAAAAATCAAACTCGTGGTAAGCATACAGAATGTACGTAGCCGGTACGTCGGAGCTCGGGGATGTCTCTTAGCGGCTCGTAACGCTAACGGCAGGTATTCAGGAAACGCGGTAAGCTCGGGAAGACTTTTCAACATGTTGGAAAATGTCCACGAGAGCCCCGAGTACCGACGAGCGGCTATTACCATAATTCTCCAAGTTCGAATCGGGGGGGGAAAACGGGTGAACTTTTGAATTGGCTCGTACAGTTGGACAGCCCCGTTATGATTCACATTAGGAGAGTTTGGCGTAGTGTGTACGTTCTCAACCTGACCTGTGTGGGGTTTTTTCCGGAATCTCCGGTTTCCTTCCGCACTCCAAAGACGTACAGGTTTGCTGGCTAATTGGCTTGGTATAATTGTAAATGGATCCTCGTGTGTAGGATAGTGTTAATGCACAGGGGTCACTAGTAGGCGCGAATTTAGTGGGCTGAAGGGCCTGTTACCGCTCTGTATCTCTAAACTAAAACTAAGCTGTTTTACAAATGGATCCAAAACATTTAGTACCCCAAATACAGGTCAACAAATAGGAAGAACACTTGCTTTGGGGGGAATGAATCATAATTTACTCCCAAGCTCATTATATTGGGGAAGTTATTGAGCACCATTATTTAAAGAAAAATCTCTTCCTCTTCTTCAGTAATAACTAGACTCAAACATTATTCTCTCTTCCTACAAACTCAGACCACGTTGCTTGCACAACTCTGACCAATGTTGTTCCATTGTTCCAGGTCAGATATCAGGGAGTTAGTTAAGGGCCTGTGCCACATAAGCAAGTTCTTTCGGCGACTTGCCGGCACCCGTCATAGTCTTAGCAGATCTCCGAAAATTTTCAGCATGTTGAAAATCCAGCGGCGACCAGAAAAAGGTGCGACTCTTTGGGCGACTACTTGCGACCATACAGGCTTCATGTGTCAACATGTCGCGGGGTGACGCCTGTACGGTCGTGAATAGGCGCCCGAAGAGTCGTGCCTTTTTCTGGTCGCCGCTGGATTTTTAACATGTTGGAAATTTTCAGAGACCTGCTGCGACTATGACGGGTGCCGGCAAGTCCACCGAAAAATTGCGTGAGTGAGACAGGTCCTTTATGCAGTAACTACAGGTCCTACTCCTGGTTGACGAGTCTGTTCATCTCATCCGCCAGTGCTTCTGAAAGATGCATCATTCACAACAATTAGCAAAACTGTTCACTTAAAAAACAATTACTTCAATGGGGATGGCACAGTGGCACAGCGGTAGAGCTGCTGCCTCCCTGCGCAGGAAACCCACCTTAGATCCTGACTACGGGTGCTGTCTGTGTGGAGTTAGAATAAACGGGAGGTCATTTAAGACTGAGGCGAGAAAAAACTTTTTCACTCAGAGAGTTGCGTTTATGTTGGGCGAGTCCAGAACCAGGGGCCACAGTCTTAGAATAAAGGGGAGGTCATTTAAGACTGAGGTGAGAAAAAATGTTTTCACCCAGCTGTGAATTTGTGGATTTCCCTGCCACAGAGGGCAGTGGAGGCCAAATCACTGGATGGATTTAAGAGAGAGTTAGATAGAGCTCTAGGCCCTAGTGGAATCAAGGGATATGGGGAGAAGGCAGGCACGGGTTATTGATAGGGGACGATCAGCCATGATCACAGTGAATGGCGGTGCTGGCTCGAAGGGCCGAATGGCCTCCTCCTGCACCTATTTTCTATGTTTCTATGGAGTTTGTACATTCTCCCGTGACAGCGTGGGTTTTCTCCGGTAGCTCCGGTTTCCTCCCACATTCCAAAGAGGTGCAAGTTTGTAGGTTGACACAAAATGCTGGAGTCACTCCAGCAGTTTGTGCCTATCTTCGGTTGAAACCAGCATCTGCAGCGCCTTCCTACAAGTTTGTAGGTTAATTAGCTTCAGTAAATTGTCCCTAGTGTGTAGGATAGAACTAGTGCACTGGCGATCGGCATGGTCTCGGTGGGCCATAATGCCCTGTTTCCACACTGTATGTACAACTAAACTAAACCTCGCTGGCTAACTGAGCATTTCATGCTCATTTCCAAATCATCCCAAGCAGCAGGACTTGCTACACAATTTGGGACAACCAGATTGGGAGTGGCGTCATAGAGTCCAGCAGATTTTCTTCCCTGAAAGATATCAATGAACCAATTTGGGTTTTCAAATGGTTAAAAATTCACCAAGCTTAAAATTCCCTGCTGCCTCCTTAAGATTCAAACTCCTTGCTTCTGGATCAATAGTCCAGGCCTCTGGACACAGAAACATAGAAAATAGGTGCAGGAGGAGGCCATTCGGCCCTATGAGCCAGCACCGCCATTCATTGTGATCATGGCTGATCGTCCCCAATCAATAACCCATGCCTGCCTTCTCCCCATATCCCTTGATTCCACTAGCCCCTAGAGCTCTATCTAACTCTCTCTTAAATGGAGTTAGGTTCCTAACCTAACAGCTACACTGTAAATGGCTCGATTGTAATCATGTATTGTCTTTCCGCTGACTGGTCAGCATGCAACAGAAGCTTTTCACTGTACCTCTGTACACGTGACAATAAACTGAACTGTACTATAAAAAGTGTGGGTAAAATTAATAATGTATTGCCAGCAAAAGATGAACTATAAATGGACCATCGAGGGCTCCTTGGCCATTGGTGCCAGCTCTGATTTGTACCTTTTCATACCTCTAGCTCCCCACTGCCTTGACTCTCGGTCTGAAGACCCGAAACGCCACCTATTTATTTTCTCCAGAGATGCCGCCTGACACACTGAGTTACCCCAGCATTTTGTAACCAACTTGAGATTTGATGATTCTGGCTTGAAGAATTCAAAATTATTACAATCAATTGAGACAGAAGGTGAAAGAAGTGACCAACAGGACTAGATCAAAACTAAGTGACTCAAAGGAACTAGGGTAAACAGCAGAGAAATATTTAAAGGTAGACAAAATTGCTGGAGAAACTCAGCGGGCGAGGCAGCATCTATGGAATGAAGGAAATAAGGAACGTTTCGGGCCGAAACCCTTCTTCAGAAGTCTGAAAGTTGCCTATTTCCTTCGCTCCATAGATGCTGCCGCACCCGCTGAGTTCCTCCAGCATTTTTGTCTACCTTCGATTCTCCAGCATCTGCAGTTCCTTCTTGAACAGGGAAATATTTAGGCAAGATGTTAGCTTGAGTAAAACATTGTTTCTTGTTTCAGACGAAGATGAAGCCAAGTATAGGGGTATAAGAGTAGTTTACATCCATGGTTCTGTAAAATGCTGCAGAAGTCTGAGTTAGAGTGAGAAGCAGACGTCTGGTCATGAAAGTAGCATGTCATGGAAGAATTCTTTAAGTGTGGACCAATGGCCGTCATTGCTGGACCAGGTTACCGCCTGATTCTGTGCTGCGCAGTTATTACCCAGGTGGTGCCCAAGGATGCGTTGGCTCGTACATGGATCGGAAGGGTTTGGAGGGATTAGGTGCCGAATTCGGGTAAATGGGACTCACTCATCTTGGTCAGCATGGATGAGTTGGGCCGAACGGCCTGTTTCCGAGCTGTATGCCTCTTTGACGCCGAGAAAGCCAGTTGTGCAATGAAATAGGACAATGATCAGGTTTCTAGACCCCGTGTTGGGCGAGTCCAGCACCAGGGGCCACAGTCTTAGAATAAAGGGGAGGCGCCATTTAAGACTAAGGTGAGAAAAAACGTTTTATAGTGATCTTATGCAGTTCAGTTTACTGTTACGTGTACAGAGGTACAATGACAATACGTGATTACAATCGAGCCATTTACAGTGTACAGATACATGATGAGTGGAATAGCATTTAATGCAAGGTCTTGTAGAAACACATAACATTATAAAAGGACTGGACTAGCAAGATGCAAGAAAAATGTTCCCAATGTTGGGAGAGTCCAGAACCAGGGGCCACAGTCTTAGAATAAAGGGGAGGCCATTTAAGACTGAGGTGAGAAAAAACTTTTTCACCCAGAGAGTTGTCAATTTGTGGAATTCCCTGCCACAGAGGGCAGTGGAGGCCAAATCACTGGATGGATTTAAGAGAGAGTTGGATAGAGCTCTAGGGGCTAGTGGAATCAAGGGATATGGGGAGAAGGCAGGCACGGGTTATTGATAGGGGACGACCAGCCATGATCACAATGAATGGCGGTGCGGGCTCGAAGGGCCGAATGGCCTCCTCCTGCACCTATTTTCTATGTTTCTATGTAGAGCCTTGCGGCATCTATACATAGTATGCAAATGCACACTGCTCCTCAAGCGGTCAGAGACCACCGGCATCTCGGAATTCATGATCAACGACTTCCAAACTTTGAATGAGGGGATTATTAACCTAACAGCTAATGCTTTCTTGGGATGTGGGAGGAAACCAGAGCGTTCAGCGGAAAGTTATGTGGTCACAGGAAGGATACGCAAAGTCCACAAAGACACCACCAGAGACCAGAATTAAACCAAGGCTGTGAGACAGCAACTCCGTCAGCTGCACTACCCTCTGCCTACATTAGAAGCCATCGCCATTAAGTCTTCAATTACAAACTGCTGATTCTTCTTGACCATCTTCCACATTTTCTACTGCAAGGTGGTTTACGAGCTTGCTGCTGTTTTTATACCATTTACAGGTTCAACATGAAATTCTAAACTTGAACTTTCAACATCATCTCTACTTCTGCAAAAACGCAAGCCTGCAAGAGATTTCAAAGTATTGCCCTCCCCTTCAGTGCATTTAACTCCCTTCAACCGCATCCTTTAGTTTTCACTGGTATAAAATAAGGTCAAAGTAGTTCTGGAATCATCCCCAATCAGTACCCCGTTCCTGCCTTCCCCCCATATCCCCGACTCCGAACACCCCTATCTAGCTCTCTCTTGAAAGCATCCAGAGAACCTGCCTCCACCACCCTCTGAGGCAGAGAATTCCACAGACTCACCACTCTCTGTGAGAGAAAGTGTTTCCTCGTCTCCGTTCTAAATGGCTTACTCCTTATTCTTAAACTGTGGCCCCTGGTTCTGGACTCCCCCAACATCGGGAACATGTTTCCTGCCTCTAGTGTGTCCAAGCCCTTAACAATCTTATATGTTTCAATAAGCTATCCTCTCATCCTTCTAAACTCCAGAGTGTACAAGCCCAGCTGCTCCATTCTCTCAGCATATGACAGTCCCACCAACCCGGGAATTAACCTTGTAAACCTATGCTGCACTCCCTCAATAGCAAGAATGTCATGGATGATGGAGATAATTAACAGTTAGGATGGCAGATGAGATAAAATCAAATGGCTGCTATGTTGTGGGTGGAATTGAGATTCTACAGTGCTGTTGGACTGAGAGGGAGAGGGCAAGAGAGAGAGGTAGATAGGGCTCTTAAAGATAGCGGAGTCAGGGGATATGGGGAGAAGGCAGGAACGGGGCACTGATTGTGGATGACCAGCCATGATCACATTGAATGGCGGTGCTGGCTCGAAGGGCCGAATGGCCTACTCCTGCACCTATTGTCTATTGAGAGTGGGGCACCTCTCAGCTAGACAGTTCCTCCCTGTCGTAGCTTTGAGGAAAACGGAGCCACTGGGACATTCCCAGTAGAGGTTTAGGCCTTGCAAATAAAACAAGGGAACAGCCTAAATTCAGTTCTGTTCAATGAGAAAGAGTTAATTAATAATCTTGTTGTACGGGATTCTTGAGGGAAGAGTGACCATAACATTGAAAAATACTTTTGGATGAAAGGTGAAGTAATTCAATCCAAAGTTAATGTATAAAAAAAGGGGCATTTAAAAGTATAAGGGGCGAGTTGGCCGTGATAGGTCAGGGTGTTTTATTAAATGACTTGCAACAAGTTAGCACTTCAGGAACTAATGCCAGAACTGACTCATGAAACATTCCTTCCTGCCACAAGAACACAAAAGGTCAAGTGACCCAACTCTAGCTAACAAACTATTGATATTAGATTGAAAAAAAGAGACATGTTAAGGGCCTGTCCCACTTTCCCGAGTTATTCACAAATTCTCCCTGGATTCAAACTCGGAGAATCTCCGTAACGAGGCCGTAGGTGTCCGTAGATGTGTCGTTGCGCTTGTTATGCCAACCGTAGGTACTCGGGGCATCTGGTAAGTTGGGACATTTTTTCCAGCCGGATGAAAAATGTGCACGTGTAACAAAATAGCCCCGAGTACCTACGGCTGGCATAACGAGCAGCTACCATATACCCACGGACTCCTACGGCCTCGTTACGACCATTCTGCCAGTTTGAATCAAGGGGAAACTCGGGAGAATTTGTGAATAACTCGGGAAAGTGGGACACGCCCTCCAGAAAAAGTTGCAAAGCCAAGATTGGGCAGCATTTCCGACGTCCATTGAAAGGACCAAGACGTTGAGAAATCAAAAGAATAAAAATATGAGAATCAACTTCAGTGGAGGATTAATTAGGTTGTGACATTTTCTACAGGTATAGGATGCACGAAAAAAAAAGAAAAGGATTTGCGAAAACCAATAAGAGGTATCTTACAGTCAGAAAAAGATCAATTTACACTGGGGAGCAAAGGAATGGCAACTAAACAAATAATTCTGCCTTCGCACAAGGATATTAATAGTTGTATTAATAGTTAATAATAACTATATTAATAGTTCCTTTGTACTTCTGAGAAGCATCCAATGAAAGAGGAATTAAAGGAAACCAGTATTAGTAAAAATAGCGATGGAGAAATTGTGGGTCTGAAAGATGATAAATCCCAGGGCCAGATAATTTGCATCGCGGAAGGGTGGCAAACGCTGTCCCATTATTTAAAAAGGGGGAGAGAAACCAGGAACTACAGGCCAGTGAGGCCTGTAATGAAGGTTCTTGTTCTAGTATGAGGGCGGCACGGTGGCGCAGCAGTCGAGTCGCTGCCTTAGAGCACCAGAGACCTGGGTTAGATCCTGGCTATGGGTACAGTTTGGATGTTCTCCTTGTGACCACTTGGGTTTACTCCGGGCGTTCTAGTTTCCTCCCACACTCCAAAGACATACTGGTTCGTAGGTTAATTGGCTTCAGTAAAAATTGTAAATTGTCCCCAAATTGTAAATCTTGACCCCATCTGCATGCTACTTTTCATTGCCCTTCCTGAAACAGCCTGTTGTAATTCAGGTTCTTGTTCAGGGCTACAGGACACTGCGTAAAGTATCCATCATATAAGGAACCACATATTAAGACTGCAACTAACCAGAAACAGCACCCGAGCCTCCACATTACCTCCACACACACTTTCCAGAGTGAATCTGCCTTCAATGAGAGATAGAAAGTCGCATCAAACCCTAAAAGTCTCCTGAATGTCACTAGGCCAAAGATGGACACAAAATGGCGGTGCAACTCAGTGGGCCAGGCAGCACCTCGGCAGAGAAGGAATGGGTGACGTTTCAGCTCGAGACCCTCCTTCAGACTGAGAGTCAGGGAAGAAAGAGGGAGGCAGAGATATGGAAGGGTAAGGTGTGAAAACACAGATCTACGGGGACGATGATCTAAGTGACATTGTTAGGGTTTAGGGGTAACATGAGGGGGAACTTCTTTACTCAGAGAGTGGTAGCTGTGTGGAATGAGCTTCCAGTGGAAGTGGTTGAGGCAGGTTCGATTTTATCATTTAAAAATAAATTGGATAGGTATATGGACGGGAAGGGATTGGAGGGTTATGGTCTGAGTGCAGGTAGATGGGACTAGGTGAGAGTAAGTGTTCGGCACGGACTAGAAGGGCCGAGATGGCCTGTTTCCGTGCTGTAATTGTTATATGATCTAGAAAATATAGAATGGTACATTGTTAGCTGCTCCCCGTTGGACTGCAACCTTGTGGTGGTCGGGGAGCTTGTGTGTCTCAGTGACCCCTAGAGCTACGCCAGCGGGAGATTTGTCTCCTGTTAGGGTCTCCCATGCTGGACAGGTGAAAGGGTAGAGGCGAGACGAAGAGCGATCCACTGGTCCTCCAGGTTGGGGGTTGAGCACAGGGCTAACAACCCTGTCTCATAAAACAAATATGTTACGGGAACAGCAACCGAAGGAATCAACACTACTGGGTGGAGGACCTTCGTTGCTGCCCTACATGCCAGGAGGCATCATGGGCAGTAAGTAAGTAAAGGGCCTGTCCTACAAGCATGCAACTCTATGCGATGAACGCGATCAAACTAGAAGCGGGGGCCGCGTGGCGGTCGGGTGATCCCCTGTACAGGGCCGTTCCCACCAGCATGCGCCTGCATGCGGCAAGCGCGACCAAACCGGCAGCGAGGGCCGCGCAGAGGTCGGGTGAGTGGCACAGCGCGGCTCAAAGTGAGGCGAACTTGGAGCGAAGTCTAAGGTAAGTTCGCCAGGGCAGAGAGGGGCACCGAGGCACACACACACACAGAGGGCCACGGAGCCACACACATAGAGGGTCACGGAGGCACCTACAGATAGGTTCACGCAGGCACGATGTCGGGGCAGTGTGTAAACGTCGAGGCGACTGCGAGCCGACAAGCCGTTGCCGCGCGGAATTTTTGAACATAGTTTTTCGGAGCCCCGCGCGATTTCGGGACGAACTCCGCACAATTCCGGCGATCGAAGTGGGACCGGCCCCGCGACGCCGGACGGCTCAAGCGACCACGTTAGGTCGCGCTAATCGCATAGAGTTGCATGCTTGTAGGACAGGCCTTTAAGTAAGTGAAATTGTTAGCTGAGGGGAAGGAGACAACGAGGCGTACAATCAGTAATATTTATTCAGGAGCACGATAAGAGTTGCTTCCCAGCACCAAACCAAATTAATTGAATATACCCCATGCAGACTCTACTTAAAATAAACAA
Source organism: Raja brachyura (assembly GCA_963514005.1). The sequence continues at coordinate 50,053 of CAUPSL010000276.1, forward strand.
GGGGATGATGAGTAGATTTATGTTCTAGTTTACTGGGAATGTGTCTGTGACATTATCGACTGGGAATGTGTCTGTGACTGCGTCTGATGGCATGGGATGAATCACATCCCCATTTTCTTTTGTACCGTCTGCTATATGAATGGTACATACATGCCCAAAGCCAATGAAGGCCCTCCTCCATCCATTCATCACGGCAATCAGGTGAGAGGGCTGCAATATACCTCAATTAAATTAATTTTGAAACTAGTTCATCCAATTAAGGAACTAGAGAAAATGGGAAAATGCCAAAAGAGAAGAATCACGCAAAACAAAAAAGTTACAAACTACAAGACTATTGGGCTTTAGGTCTTTCCTCAGTGTCTGACAATGAAGGAAGTAGCATTCTCAACAGAGCAACTCGTTATCTAGAAGAGAAAAACTCAAGATTAAGCTCAAACTGCCTCCTTACAAATATCCACACTACCAACAGAACCCTCCTACTTGAATGTTCAAGAAGGAACTGCAGAAAATCGACGGTAGACAAAATTGCTGGAGAAACTCAGCGGGTGCGGCAGCATCAATGGAAAGTCTGAAGAAGGGTTTCGGCCCGAAACGTTGCCTATTTCCTTCGCTCCATAGATGCTGCTGCACCAGCTGAGTTTCTCCAGCAATTTTGTCTACCTCCTACTTGAATGGTCGACCCGAAACGTCACGCATTCCTTCTCTCCAGTGATGCTGCCTGTCCCGCTGAGTTACTCCAGCGTTGTGTGTGTATCCTCCTACTTGAAGTCTGATGAAGGGTCTCGACTTGAAACGTCGCCCATTTCTTTTCTCCAGAGATGCTGCCTGACCCGCTGAGCTTTTCGTGTCTATATCTTCCTCCAATTGTTACTCCAAAAGGTGGGCTATTAATGCCTCAAAGACTCGTCAGGGCTTAAGTCAACATACACCCATCTTCAACATTTGTTGTGTTGCTTGCAATGGTGTCCAGACATCGATACTTAGTTCCAGAAAGCAAAGAGGCAATCCTTTAAGTCGAGTTTTTCGGAGACCTGCCAGCACCCGTCATAGTCGCAGCAGGGCGCTGAAAATTTTCAAAATGTTGAAAATCTAGCGGCGTACAGAAAATGGTACGGCTCTTTGGGCGACTACTCAAGACCATACAGGCGTCACGACAAGACTAATTACACAAATGCATTTCCAGCTCTCACAAATGGCGCATCACTCTCTGCCCACAGAAGCACACAACATCAAAATCTTTTATAATCAAATTCGATTTCTGATTTCTAAAATATCATTTCGCAGAACATTTTCCAGGAACACATAGAGTAATCGAGCGTGGAAACAGGCCCTTCGGCCCAACTTGCCCATGCCGGCCAATATGCTCCATCTACACTAATCCCACCTGCCTGCATTTGGGCCTTACCCCTGCAAACCTATCCAAAGCTTTTGGTAAATTGAAGAATATTGAATATTGAAGAAAATGGAAACATTTGTTCTGTAATTAACCCATTACCACCCTGAGCACAATTAGACCAACATGCAACCCGAATGCAAGTTATTATGTTATATTATATTTAATGTCTATATTTTATAACATTTATCTCCCTTGTCATTCACACGTCCGATACAGTTTGTGAAACTTTACCAGACTTGCTGATTCGAAGGAAGGATACAAATGGGTGCTCTACTCATCTAGCATGAAGTGATTCCTCTCCCAGGCGCTTGCTTTAACCCATGGTGCACAAGTGCCTGCGTGCACATCACATCAAGCTGGGGAGCTTTCACGTTATCTTCTGCTCTGTGGTTGGCAAACTGGACAAAGGACAAGTGGTTCATTGCAACACGTTTGCCCAAGTAGCATTTCTTGCATGAAATGTCTGTCACAATATATTCTGATTAGATGAACTTCTGCATTTAGGATACAAGTGGCATTTGACAACACATCACGCCCCCCTCCCCCCTACAATGTTGTCCAACAAAGGATGAGAGGGCATCTCACTGAAACATATAAGACTGTTAAGGGTTTGGACACGCTTGAGCCAGGAAACATGTTCCCGATGTTGGGGGAGTCCAGAACCAGGGGCCACAGTTTAAGAATAAGGGGTAAACCATTTAGAACGGAGATGAGGAAACATAGAAACATAGAAATTAGGTGCAAGAGTAGGCCATTCGGCCCTTCGAGCCTGCACCGCCATTCAATATGATCATGGCTGATCATCCAACTCAGTATCCAGTACCTGCCTTCTCTCCATACCCTCTGATCCCCTTAGCCACAAGGGCCACATCTAACTCCCTCTTAAATATAGCCAATGAACTGGCCTCAACTACCCTCTGTGGCAGAGAGTTCCAGAGACTCACCACTCTCTGTGTGAAAAAAATCTTTCTCATCTCGGTCTTAAAGGATTTCCCCCTTATCTTTAAACTGTGACCCCTTGTCCTGGACTTCCCCAACATCGGGAACAATCTTCCTGCATCTAACCTGTCCAACCCCTTAAGAATTTTGTAAGATCCCCTCTCAATCTCCTAAATTCTAGAGAGTATAAACCGAGTCTATCTAGTCTTTCTTCATAAGACAGTCCTGACATCCCAGGAATCAGTCTGGTAACACTTTTTCTCACAGAGAGTTGTGAGTCTGTGGAATTCTCTGCCTCAGAGGGTGGTGGAGGCCGGTTCTCTGGATACTTTCAAGAGCGAGCTAGATAGGGTTCTTAAAAATAGCAGAGTCAGGGGATATGGGGAGAAGGCAGGAACGGGGTACTGATTGGGGATGATCAGCCATGATCACATTGAATGGCGGTGCTGGCTCGAAGGGCCGAATGACCTACTCCTGCACCTATTGTCTATTGAACGCTTTGTTTACCCAAGCACCACAGCCGGTCTGGGACAATTCTGGGCCAAGCCACATCTCTCTCTCGTACCCCAATCATCAGTTATAAATCCCCCCACCAAGTGCACCAGAATTAACAGACCACTTGAATGTGAAGAGTGGAGGGAAGGCATGTGCAAAGGGAGTACCACATTGCCCTAAAATGTGCATTGAGACACAATCCCAACTGTGATCAGGAGCTCCTTTTAGTCCGACTGTTGCAGGAACTCTAGAGCCAAGATGAGCAGCCCTTTGGGAATGCTGAAGGATGGTTCAGTCTGAAGTGCTCAGCATGAACAGCCCGAAACACTGCTTCAGAAAAAAAAAAAACCCAGCGGGTCAGGCAACATCCCTGGAGAACACGGAGAGGTGACGTTTCAGGGCTGGACCCTTCTCCAGGCATCAGTAGAAAAGTCGCGACCCGAAACATCACCTCCCCATGATCGCCAGAGGCGCTGTCTGACCCGACGAGTCACCCAGGCACGGTGCTGTTTTTCTATTGTAAACCAGCATCTGCAGTTCCTGGTTTCTATCAAAACACTGCTGTCCTTCGTCATTAAGATTGGAGCTGCAGCAGTTTTAAATTACTACCTTCATAGGTTTAGGTCTAGGATACACCCCTAGCAGGGTGCTGTGGAAAAAGTGCCAGATAGAGGTGTTAGAGGCTGTCGGTGCATACCTGCTAGCATGGGTAGAACAACTACTCAACTGGGACATTGATCACACAAAAACACGGCCATCGTACTGTACTGACTTACAGCTTCCACTTCCCCAAAACAGCATTTCAGTTTGCATTGGGTTGGATGGGGAAAGGACCCACAGTCACTGTTTGTTTTATTTCCCTGGTGTGTGTGTGTGCTGTTTGCAATATCTACTTAAGTATGTGGTACTTTCATCATAGTTGGCTGTGAGTTTTGTTTCCAATTTTGAATTGTTTAAATATCACCATTAGAGGGGATTTTAACATGGGATCTTTTATTTTAAAAGGAATTTAAAAAAAAAAAAAATCTTTACAGGAGAACAACCACAGATGTCATTAGGATTTCAGAAAATGATTTATTTTAACAACAGATCCAAAATGGGTTTTCTCAAACACCCATATAACACCGGACAAACACATAAAATATTTGTGTTAAAGAAGGAACTGCAGATGCTGGAAAATCGAGGGCACACAAAATGCTGGAGAAACTCAGCGGGTGCAGCAGCATCTATGGAGCGAAGGCGATAGGCAAAGTTTCGGGCCGAAACCCTGCTTCAGACTGAAACGTCGCCTATCTCCTTCGCTCCATAGATGCTGCTGCACCCGCTGAGTTTCTCCAGCATTTTGCAAACACATAAAATAATTTGTAGATGCAAGGATTTGCAGATGCTGGTTTACAAAAAAAGGCACTAAATGTTCGAGTAACATCTCTGTTTGTCAGGTGTTATATGGGTGTTCTCCAGAGAGTCGGGCAACATCTCTGGAGAACATGGATAAGTGACATTTCAGGTCAGGGCCTTGCTTCAGTCTGAAGAAGTGTCCCGATCCGAAACGTCACCTATTCATGTGACCCACCAAACGTCAACTATTCACCTGACCCACCGAGTGACTCCAGCGCATTGTGTCTCTTTTTGTAAACCACTATCTGCAGTTCCTAGTTTCCCTGCTGGGGCAGGCAGCATCTCTGGGGGTCATGGATAGGTGATGATTTGGGTTGGGACCCTTCCTCAGAATCGTTATATTACTTGACCTTGAATAATAGGATCCTTTTACAGAGCTAGCTGTTCTCCAATGTACACACTAACCAAGAAAGCATGTGTTTAGTAACTCCACCATGGTAAGTAGCGCCCACTAGCATACGAGTTGCTGGCTTGAGACTAAGACACACACACTGGATCTTCCTTTCCTGCTCAGAGGTAATTAGGTTGATTAATGCTCAGATAACTTGGAACTGAGAAAGAGGAAGAATGAATGGACTTTACATTTACGGGCCATTTCACAACCTTGCATGTCCTAATCCGCTTTCTCATTTTTCCTTTTTTAAACGAATCAGAAAGTGCCGCAATTCTGAAACAAAAAACAATGGTGAAATGCAGGGAAGGTCCAGACACTGCACGGTGGTGCACCAGCAAAGATTCTGCCTTGCAGCACCACAGACCCGCGTTCCATCCCGATTACGGGTGCTGTCTGTACGGAGTTTGTACATTCTCCCCGTGACCGCGTGGGTTTTCTCCGCGATTTTCGGTTTCCTCCCGCGCTCCAAAGGCGTACACGTTTGCAGGTTAATTGGCTTGGTATAAATGTAAATTGTCCCGTGCGTGCGCGATAGTGTTAATATACGGGGATCGCAGGTCGGTGCGGTCTTGGTGGGCTCAAGGGCCTGTTTCTGTCCTGTATCTCTACACTGAACTAAACTTCTGTGGAAAGAGCAAACATTCCAGGTCAGAGACCCTCTGACATGATGTCTTGGATCACAAATATTAACTCAATTTTCTCTTTCCACGGATGTTGCCTGACCTACAAGTGACTGAGTGGTCTCAGCGATTTTATCGGAGTGCAGTTGCTGTTGAAAATCAATCCATGGACAGCAAAACTGGTAGCAACAGTCAAGATAACCCATTTGTCATGTCCACTGAAGACAGAAACGTTGGTCGGGAAACCGGAACTCAGTCTGAAGAAGGGTTCTGGCCTGAAACGTCACCTATCCACGTCCTTCAGGGATGCTGCCTGACTCGCTGAGTTACTCCAATACTGTCTTTCCTTGGTAAACCAGCATCTGCAACTCCTGCGTTCTACACCCCTGGTCTAGCTGGTTTCAAACTCCCTGTTCTGCTGGGAATCGGGTAATGGAATTGTTTAGGTCTTTTAGCTTAGATTAAATTATCATCACCTTTACTGGGCTATTATGAAAAACTTTCGTTTGCCTGCTATCCATTCAAATCAGATCATACTATTTTCAAAGATATGGTCTCCTTTCATTGATTCATGACAAGGATAGTATGGTGCAACACAACTTTGGAATTCAACCGGTTTATGGACTGGGTGATGGGTGCGGTGAGAAATGAAGGAGGTGTGTCAACACTTTAAACATTTTTTTTTTTTTTTAATTATTTTTTGTTTTTGTCTTTTTATTTTTTTAAGTTTTTACTTACTCACTCTTTGACTACACTCATTTGGTAGTTTAGGGGTTCTATTTGTGCACATTCACTCTCTCTTTCACTTTCGCTCTTTCTCGCTCTTTCTCTCGTTCTCTCCTTTTCTATTTTATCTTTGTTAAAAATAAAATGGAAGCTGCACAATAAACGTATTATGCCATATGCCGCGGTTTATACTTTCATACACTGCTTTTAATTAAACATTTTTTTAAAATAAAACTAAATTTAAAAAAAAAAATTAAAAATCAGATCATAGTTTAAATGAAGAAGGGTCTCGACCCGAAACGTCACATATTCCTCCTCTCCATAGATGCTGCCTCACCTGCTGAGTTTCTCCAGCATTTTCGTCTACCATACTTTAAATGAAGACAACCAAGCCAAACGCAAGTACCACAGGAATAAGCAAAGCGTACAATAGATTGTGCAGATAGGTTTATTTACAGATGGAAGAGTGGAGAGGTAGAATCGGATGATGGAGGACCGGCCTGCAATCTGGTCCCATCGTGCACGCCATACCTCAGATCAACCCGGAAAGCAGACACAATGCAGGCGGTACAACAAATTCAGCAACATTCCCACAGCAGCACAAGGCATTGCACGGAGCCTGGGACACAGTGCAAAGTCATGCACGAAAATGTGTTCAGGAAGTTGTCAAACCAAGAACCCGGCTGATCTGCTAGATTAGCAACTAATACCCATAAAAACAGAGGATGGCTGAAACTGGTTACTCACAACAACAAGGGAAAAAAGTCTGAACAGCAGAAACCATGTCTTAAAAAGGCCAGTACCTTCAGGGTAAATCTTGGAGCTGGATGTTTACAGGTATATGTACTCGCTAGAATTTAGAAGATTGAGGGGGGAACTTATAGAAACTTACAAAATTCTTAAGGGGTTGGACAGGCTAGATGCAGGAAGATTGTCCCTGATGTTGGGGAAGTCCAGAACAAGGGGTCACAGTTTAAGGATAAGGGGGAAGTCTTGTAGGACCGAGATGAGAAAAACATTTTTCACACAGAGAGTGGTGAGTCTGTGGAATTCTCTGCCACAGAAGGTAGTTGAGGCCAGTTCATTGGCTATATTTAAGAGGGAGTTAGATGTGGCCCTTGTGGCTAAAGGGATCAGGGGGTATGGAGAGAAGGCAGGTACAGGATACTGAGTTGGATGGTCAGCCATGATCATATTGAATGGCGGTGCAGGCTCGAAGGGCTGAATGGCCTACTCCTGCACCTTGTTTCTATAAGCACAATCTCCATACAAGGGGCAGTTCTCCACCTGTTAGACAATGCAGACAGACACAAAATGCTGGAGTAACTCAGCGGGACTGGCAGCATCTTTGGATAGAAGGAATGGGGTGGCTTTCCGTGTCACTCATTCCTTCTGTCCAGAGATGCTGCCTGTCCCGCTGAGTTACTCTAGCATGGTGTGTCTAGCTATCTTCGGTGCAAGCCAGCACCTGCAGTTCCTTCCTACGCATGTTAGTCAATACATCTCTCTATTTATGTTCCCCATAGTCTACTCGAGCTGCAGAAGCAGAACTTTGAGTCAAACCATTCCCCAGCATTGCATCTTCCATTCTGCATCATTAATACCAACGTCCATGTTAAAAGTGGTATTGCTCTACATTCCACATCCCTCTTCTGCCTTGCTGAACTCTGCCGTTATTAGCCATATCCGTTAAAATATTTTATGCCCCTGTCCCACTTAGGAAACCTGAACGAAAACCTCTGGAGACCTTGCGCCCCACCCAAGGTTTCCGTGCGGTTCCCGGAGGTTTTTGTCAGTCTCCCGAATGGTCGAAAGTGGTTTCCATTTTAAAAATCGGTAATTTTTTAGTCGAAGCCGGTTGCGATGCTAGTTGGCCAATGAATAAGTATTGACTGACCCGCTTGTTGTTCATTGGTCCTAGTATAAGAAGGAACTGCAGGTGCTGGTTTAGACCGAAGATAGCCACAAAAAGCTGGAGTAACTCAGTGGGACAGGCAGCATCTCTGGAGAGAAGGAATGGGTGATGTTTCACGTCGAGACCCTTCTTCAGACTCTTTCATCGATCAAAGGAGAAGAATTAGGCCGTTCTGCCCATCGAGTCTACTCCGCCATTCGATCATGGTTGAACTATCTTTCCCTATCAACCCTATTCTCCTGCCTTCTCCCTGTAACCTATGACACCCTTATACCCCTGTCCCACTGAGGAAACCTGAACGGAAACCTCTGGAGACTTTGCGCCCCACCCAAGGTTTCCGAGGTTTTTGTCAGTCTCCCTAATGGTCGAAAGTGGTTTCCGTTTTAAAAATCGGTAATTTTTTAGTTGAAGCCGGTTGCGATGCTAGTTGAAGGTGGTTGCCGGAGGACAAAAACCTCCGGGAACCGCACGGAAACCTTGGGTGGGGCGCAAAGTCTCCAGAGGTTTCCGTTCAGGTTTCCTAAGTGGGACAGGGGCATTAGGTTGATTTAAAAAAAACACATGAAAGGCATTTGAGGACAGCCAGTGGGTCTGGAGACCAATGGCCGATTGGCGGGATGGGGAGTTGGTGTGGAGGGTGGAGGGTGGAGGGAGACTCGTGTCCACCTCTTGCCATGAGTCTCCTGCTGTTGAGACTTCCGCTTAGTACTTGCGCCCTGACCATGCAAACAGAGCTAAATGCCAGAAACAACAAACGTTTACACCTGCCAAAGGGACTGCAATACAAAGAATTCCAACAAAATAGCACAGCTTGCAGGACTCCAAAGCCACAATACAGCACGGTAGTTTTTAATGGTGCATGGATTGTCCTTTGCTGACCTTCCATTAGAGGAAGTAGCGCTTGCTTTTGGTCATCGCTTGAACTTATTTCCTGCATCCGAGCACATTATCAGCAGGAGTGGAGTATTAGAAGTGTTCAATTCTTCTGCCTTATCCATTAATGTCAGGTATTCTGGCCCACTGGAATTGAACCATGTTTCCTGAAGGTTGATGGTATTGGTATAGTTTTGTTTACAGATACAGCACAGATTGACCACCAGGGGCGCCGGGGAGATGGCTGCCCAGCCGGCAGCCTGTTCGTTTTTCCATTCTTTTTGTTATTTTTTAGTGTGTTGAAAGTTTGTTTGAATGTTCTTCGGTTTGTTTTATGTGGTGGAGGTGGGGAGGGGATCAGGGGAAACTTTTTTTTCAAGTTCCTACCTTGCCGGAGATGTGATTATTTTTCGGATCACATTCTCCGGCGCGCTCTGCGGCCTACCATCGATGGAGCTGGAGGCCTGCTCGGACTGTCGTGAGCCCCACTGCGAGGCGCAGATTTAACCGGAGCTGATCCCTTGCCTGGGATCGCGACCACCGCGACCTTTACCGTCAAGTGCTCGCAGTCTTCGGGAGAGGCCGAGTCGGGAGCTCCAACGCCGCAGAAGGTTCGATCAGCCCCGACACAAGGTTCGATCGTCCAGCGCGGGGGAGCTAACATCCCCCTGATGCGGCAGCGGATCGCTTCCACGCAGAGGGCCCGAAATGCCGCTGGCTACGGGAGTCAAGATCGTCCCGTCAACGGGCGCTCGAGGCCCACGACCGAAGAAGTGCACAAGAGAAGGGACTTGAACTTTGTTTCGCCTTCCATCACAGTGAGGAATGTGTAGGAGTCACTGTGGTGAATGTTCATGTTCAAATGTGTTTTGAGAGTTGCTTTTAATTGTACGACTGACCTGGCCAGTGAAATTCCTCGTATGTTGCAAAACATACTTGGCGAATAAAGTCTGATTCTGATTCTGATTAAGGCCCTTTGGCCCACTGAGTCCATGCCGACTATTGATTACCAGGTCACACTTTTTCTATGTTATCCCAATTTCTCATCAATTGCCAATGTTCAGAGGCTATTCTCATTGATTGCCAAATGCCAATTTACAGAGGGCCAAACCCGCACGTCTTTGGGATGTGGGAGCAAACCGGAGGAAAACCCACGCAGCCACAAGGTGAACGGGCAAACTCCACGCAGACAGTCCACGCGAACCCCGGTGTTTGACGCCTTGAGGCAGCAGCTCTACCCGCTGCACCGCCATGGTATTGGTTTATTATTGTCACGTGTACCAAGCTACGGGGAGAAACTTTGTTATGCGGGTTATCCAGGCAGATCACCCTTGACAGGGTTACATTAAGCTGCGTAGAAAAATAAAATAAACACAGTGCAGAGCATCGTGTTACAGCTGCAGAGAAGGGGCGGTGAGCAAGTGAAAGGGCCACAATGAGGCAGATTGGGAACTCATCCCTAGCCTAGGGGAGGCTTGTTCAAGAGACTGTCCAGAGCAGGGAAGAAGCTGTTCTTCAATCTAATGGTGCATGCTCTCAAGCTTTTGTATCTCCTACCCACTGGGAGGGCAGAACCATAAATAACCGGGGTCTTACTGGTCCTTTCTTATGTTGGAGGCAGCGTGAAGTGTAGATGGAGTTATATAGGGAATGGGGAAGGGGGCAGGAAAGCAGGACTGGTTTCTCTAATGGATTACGTAGAAACATAGAAAATAGGTGCAGGAGGACCTTCGAGCCAGCACCACCATTCATTGTGATCATGGCTGATCGTCCCCAATCAATAACCCGTGCCTGCCTTCTCCCCATATCCCTTGATTCCACTAGCCCCTAGAGCTCTATCTAACTCTCTCTTAAATCCATCCAGTGATTTGGCCTCCACTGCCCTCTGTGGCAGGGAATTCCACAAACTCACAACTCTCTGGGTGAAAAAAGTTTTTTTCTCACCTCAGTCTTAAATGACCTGCCCTTTATTCGAAGACTGAGCTGCATTCACAATTCGGCAACTGGAACAGGACAGCGGAGCAACAGGCCCTTCGGCCCACAATGCCTATGCCGAACAAGATGCCAAGAGCAACCCTTGTTTGTCTGCATGCAATCGATATCCCTCCATTCTCTACATATCCACGTGCCTATCCAAAAGTCCCTTAAACACCAGCATCAAACCACCCTCTGTGTAAAATAACAACTTAATGTCATCTTAATCCCTCTTAAACGTCCAGACACTTACCAGCATCTGTGTAAAATAGCAACTTGCCCCGCACTCTCCTCTAAACTTTACCCCTCTCACCTTAAAGCCATTTCACCCAGTATTTGTTATTATCTGGGGAAGAACTTCTGACTGTTTACCCCATCTATGTCTCTTATAATGTTACATATTTCTACCAGGTCTCCCCTCAACCTTCCAGAAAACAATCTAAATCAGTTCAAGCTCCACATTACTTGCGGTCGTGGGCAGAACAGTATCCATATCTTGCCGGAGTGCATCTGGATAGGGTAATCTCTAAAGTGCATTTGTAGAAATCGGTCAGTCGTTTGGAGACATGCCAAACCTCCTTCGCTTTCTGAGAAAATCGAGGTGCTGGAATGCTTTCTCGCCCTGGGTGTCAATGTGGTTAGACTCGGACAAATTGCCGATGATATTCACACCTTGGAACTTGATGCTTTCCGCCAAGTTCGCTCCAGCTCCACAGATGCAGACTGGGGCGTGTTATTCACCCAGCTTCCTGAAGTCGATGGTCAGATACTTCATCTTGCTGGCACTGAGGGAGGAGTTGTCGCCATAAATCCCCGTAACCGGATAATCTGGGAGGCTGGAGTTGACGTGCACCGCGGCCAGTCTCCCGAAACACTTTATTGTGACGGATGTCCTGAGTACTTGGTGAAAGTGTAAATTGTCCCTAGTGTGTGTGTGGGCTTGAGTTAACGCGCCCCCGGGGGATCGCTGGTCGGTACGGACTCAGTGGGCCGAAGGGCCTGTTTCCGCGCTGTAAAGGGCCTGTCCCACCAGCATGCAACTCCATGCGATGAGCGCAACCTAACGTGGTCGCTTGAGCCGTCCGGCGTCGCGGGGCCGGTCCCACTTCGATCGCCGGAGCCGTGCGGAATTGTGCGGAGTTCGTCCCGACATCGCGCGGGGCTCCGAAAAACTGACTATGTTCAAAAATTCCGCGCGGCAACTACTTGTCGGCTCGCAGTCGCCTCGACGCATTACACACCGCCCCGACATCGTGCGTCCGTGAACCTATCTGTAGGTGCCTCCGTGACCCTCTATGTGTGTGGCTCCGTGGCCCTCTGTGTGTGTGCCTCTGTGCCCCTCTCTGTGTGCCCCTCTCTGTCCTGGCGAACTTACCTTAAGACTTTGCTCCAAGTTCACCTCACTTTGCGCCGCATTGCGCCACTCACCCGACCTCCGCGCGGCCCTCGCTGCCGGTTTGGTCGCGCTTGCCGCATGCAGGCACATGCTGGTGGGAACGGCCCTGTACAGGGGATCACCCGACCTCCGCGCGGCCCCCGCTTCTAGTTTGATCGCGCTCATCGCATGGAGTCGGATGCTGGTAGGACAGGCCCTTAACGCTAATCTAATCCAGACTGCGTATTTTGTCGGGGTACTTTTGGGGCAGAACAGGTTGCTTTGACCTTATGTTGGATTCAATACTTCTGATCATTCCACAAGTATATGAAGGAAGGGCTGCTGGGAGCCTGGGTCATAAATTTAACTCATTGTAAACTCTCCCATTGTAAAGAGCAAGATTATTTAAAACTAATTCAATTTTGAGCCTGGGACCTAGCATTTAATCAATTCTAGTTTCATCACACCAGCAGAAGTGGTGGACACTGCTTTGAAACCTCATTGTCTATTATTAGCCAACATTGGATTAAACTATCAAGTTAACTTCCTTCCTTTCCCCTTTAAAATTGCTGTCTGTCTGGGAGGAGTGGGGAGAGAAGCAGCAACCAGATTGACATTGTACTTGAAAAATGCATTGCCCCAATGTGACATCAGTGTTTATGCTTCACCAGCACCCATCCAATGTCAGTACACACTCGCATTCCCTTCTCCTCTGCGTACATATCGTGCTTATTTACCAATGACATCTGTCTCAATTACCTCACGATGGTAGCATGATTCACATTCCACATTCCCACCGGATATAAAGATTCATCCTGAATTAGTTATTGGAGCAACTTAAAGGCGTACTCTCATCACAAGACCAGTTCACTTCAGTCCCAGTTTCAAACTGAACTGAACCAAAGGTGGACCCCCTCCTCAAATCTGTCAGATCAAACTCCCAGTCTTCAGCTTATCAACCACAGTCTATCAGTGTTTGTACACCTATAACATGATGTGATTAAGAATGCAATTTGTAATCAAATGACTTTAACCAGAGTAGGGGGATCGAGGACCAGAGGCCATGGGTTCAAGGCGAAGGGGAAAAGATTCAGGGGAATCCGAGGGGTAACTTTTTCACACCGAGGGTAGTGGGTGTACGGAACAAGCTGCCAGAGGAGGTAGTTGAGGCTGGGACTATCCCATCGTTTTAAGAAACAGTTGGACTGGTACTTGGATAGGACAGGTTTAGAGGATTATGGACCAAGTGCAGGTAAGTGGGACATGGGTAGCTGGGACATTGTTGGCCGGTGTGGGCGGGTTGGGCCTGTTTCCACACTGTATCACTCTGTGACTACCAAACGCAACCTACCCCTGTGGAGTTTGTGCATGTTACTCTACTGCAATGCTCCATTGAAGGGAATTATGATTTTTCACACAGTTGATTAATGTGAAGCGTGTGACGGGCATGGGGACCCAGCACCAAGCTCAGTAGCTAGCGTCCAGGCCACACCTCTCAAAACTGAACATAGACCCAAACAGCTGCAGTGAGTCAGTGGGACAGGCAGCATCTAGGAGAGAAGAAATTGCCTTCCTTCTCCCCAGAGATGCTGCCTGACCCACTGAGCTACTCCTGCTCTTTGAGTCTATCTCCGGTTTAAACCAGCATCTGCAGTTCCTTCCGACACATTTGGTCTTCTTCAAACTGTGTAGGAGGAGCTGGTTTTCAGCTCCAGCTCCTTCCGCATTTACTAGAGCCCAGAACGTGGGGCAGAAAAAAGTACAAGGGGCAAAACCGAAGCTTTTGACACTGTGCGGCCGCGAAAACGCTACAATTATCAGCCTTTGGCAGCGAATAACATCAGGAAACAGTGAAATCCTGCATGCCACTAAACCCGTCCCCACTCCCCCATTCGGTATTGACTGCCAGGCTTACCTGTACTGTGCACGGGGAGACATTTTGCCGCTGGCCCAACCGATGCCACCATGCCAGTGGCTGTCAGCAGCAGTCTGTCAGGAGGTGGCAGGAAACGGCCATGCCATGGCATCCCCAACACCACAGACTCATTCTAAAATGCTGCCGAAACCGATCTCCGGCCACCGGCCACCGCGGCAGATGAGGAGTTTTCATGTATCAATGTATTCCGGATGAGAAGAGACTATTTGGGTCGACATGCCCAGCAACTTGCGGGAACACCCTCTCTCTGTCTCCCTCTCTCTCCCTGACTTGGCAGGCCAAAGGAGGAAGAAGACAGACTCAAACAGCCACCCGTCACAAGCCCGTCTCTGAAAGGCAGGACTTGAGAGAGGGCGGGGGGGGGGGGGGGGGAGGGGGGGGAGGAGGTGGGGTGTTTGTGGCTGTGGGGAAGTTGAGTGGTAAGGAAAGGTGATTCTGTGTGGATTGCTAGATTTAACAGATAAAACCCTTACTCTGGACAGCACCCTCGAACCCCACCACCGTCCCAGTTTCATCCAACGCCTAGGCTTGTGTACTGCTGAATCTACACGGCTGCAGACATCTTAAAAAGGCAAACTGCACATGCTTGAGGAAAGTGAAAGACAAGCTCATTCGGAACAGCTCGACTCTGTGCGTGTGTGTGTGTGTGTGCACTCTGTGCCTAACATTTATCTCACAGGGGAAAAAAACAAAGGCTGAGAAGGAGGATGCAACCATTTTGCAACTGTGTGCACAGGCTAATGGTTGTGTCAAAATGGTACCATAACTGTGATTAAAATCCTGTTATGAGTGTGCGCTGAGCACCAAGTACTTACGTGGCATGATTCCCTGGCTGGCCAACTCTTCCCGTGTCCGCCGCTGCTGTAGCTTCAGTTGCAGCACTGCCGGAGAGAAGGGACAGACATGGTTAGTGCCACTGAGCGGGTGCTTCAACGCCCCGCGTTGAGAAAGTTCTCCATTTCTAACTCCACTCCCAATGCAGAAGTGGCAGCCGACCGAGTGCTTCCGCCCAGCTGCCTCGATGTAGGAAATAACAGGGCAGCCAGCGTGTCGTGCTGACAAGCTCCACCGGCAGATAGGACCACTTTTCCTCCTGTCATAAATAAACTTTTGAAGGTTTAAGTTCTCAGTGCGACGCTTTGCAACCTACATTTTTAAAATGCTGCTTCTACGCAAACCACAAGGCAGTTGTGAAAGTAAGTCGAGTACTACATCTCTCGGCAGCAGACCAGGACCTGACGTTGCAAGTCAAGAGATCACTATCAAACTGTGACAGGATCCACAGGATGGTTAGCAGAGAGGAAACACGGCCTAGACAGGCAAAGACAAGGTCTAGGATCCCAGTGATTTCACGTTCTTCCAGTGAGTGACCTAGAAAGCCTACACTGTCCGCTAGGGTAACATGGAGGCGCAGCGGTAGAGTTGCTGCCTCACAGCTCCAGAGACCGGCGATCGGTACCGACTACGGGTGCTGTCTGTACGGAGTTTGTACGTGCTCCCCGTGACCTGCGTGGGTTTTCCCCGGGTGCTCCGTTTTCCTTCCACGCTCCAAAAATGTACGGGTTTGTAGGTCAATTGGCTTTGGTAAAAATGGTAAATTGTCCCTGGCCTGTGGGATAATGCTAGTGTACTGGGAATCGCTGGTTGGGGCGGACTCGATGGGCCGAAGGGCCCCGTTTCCACATTGTAGCTCTAAACCACACCACACCGCAGGACTAAGAAGAAGGGCTTCGGCCCGAAACGCAGGCCGTTGAGTTTGTAACGTTCTCAGGTGTTATTTATCAAAGTCATATTCTCTTCTTTCAAGCTGCCTCACTCTCTACTTTTCAAAACTGTATCTTGGGGGGGGGGGGGGGGGGGGGGGGAGAGGAGAGGGGGAGGAGAAGTGCAATGCTGGGGTAGCTCAGTGGGTCGGGTAGCATATCTGAGTTCAGTGTTTAAGAAGGAACTGCAGATGCTGGAAAATCGAAGTGCTGGAGAAACTTAGCAGGTTTAGGAAATAGGCAACGTTTCGGGCCGAAACCCAAAGGGTTTCGGCCCGAAACGTTACCTATTTCCTTCGCTCCATAGATGCTGCCGCACCCGCTGAATTTCCCCAGCAATTTTGTCTACCTTTGATTCTCCAGCATCTGCAGTTCCTTCTTGAACACACCGCAGGGCTTGCATTTCTGCCCCAGTCCTCCCCCCAATCCGTTGGACCACAGCTCTATTTTATGTGGGACGCAAGGAACTACAGATACTGGAACCTTGAGTTTAACATCAAGGTGCTAGAGTAACTCAGCAGGTCAGGTATCCTTCTGAAGTTGTATAGAGCCCCAGTGAGACCACACCCGGAGTATTGTGTGCAGTTTTGGTCCCCTAATTTGAGGAAGGACATTCTTGCTACTGAGGGAGTGCAGCGCAAGTTTACAAGGTTCATTCCCGGGATTGCGGGACTGTCATATGCTGAGCGAATGGAGCGGCTGGGCTTGTACACTCTGGAGTTTAGAAGGATGAGAGGGGATCTCATTGAAACATATAAGATTGTTAAGGGTTTGGGCACGCTAGAGGCAGGAAACATGTTCCCGATGTTGGGGGAGTCCAGAACCAGGGGCCACAGTTTAAGAATAAGGTTTAAGCCATTTAGAACGGAGACGAGGAAACACTTTTTCTCACAGAGAGTGGTGAGTCTGTGGAATTCTCTGCCTCAGAGGGCGGTGGAGGCCGGTTCTCTGGATGCTTTCAAGAGAGAGCTAGATAGGGCTCTTAAAAATAGCGGAGTCAGGGGATATGGGGAGAAGGCAGGAACGGGGTACTGATTGGGGATGATCAGCCATGATCACATTGAATGGCAGTGCTGGCTCAAAGGGCCGAATGGCCTACTCCTGCACCTATTGTCTATTGTCTATTGTATCATCTGTGGAGGGTCAGAAGAAGCATCCCGATCTGAAACCTATTCCCTCCACAGATGCTGCCTGACTCGCTGAGATACTCAAGCACTTTGGCGTTCAGCTCCAATTTTATTACTGGCCAAGCTTCAGTTAGAAATTGCAATTGACACTGGTCCATAATGTTCACTCTAAGTACACTCTAAGTCCTCTACTTCCAGGGGCAATACACTCAAATTGTCCTGAGCCGTCTTCATACCCGTGACCAGGTCTGTGACCTTCTCAGCTCATTTCTCACACCCCAATTACGTGCAGTTCACTGACCAGAACTGGATGCCACTAGCACAGATTACCAAGCTCCTCCACCGTAGTTTCCACCACAAAGTTCAACACTACACTCATTCTGATACCCCAAGAATTGAGAAACTAGCCACAAGATTGAACAGTAACACTGTCAGTCTATTTTGAAGGCAAACTGGCATGTCTCCTCAGAAACATAGAAAATAGGTGCAGGAGGAGGCCATTTGGCCCTTCGAGCCAGCACCGCCATTCATTGTGATCATGGCTGATCGTCTCCAATCAGTGGCCCGTGCCTGCCTTCTCCCCATATCCCTTGATTCCACTAGCCCCTAGAGCTATCTAACTCTCTCTTAAATCCACCCAGTGATTTGGCCTCCACTGCCCTCTGTGGCAGGGAATTCCACAAAGAGATAGCAAGTGAGGCAGAAATGTACACAAACACAGGCCATTCCATATGCTAGACAAAAATGCTGGAGAAACTCAGCGGGTGAGGCAGCATCTATGGAGCGAAGGAAATAGGCAACGTTTCGGGTCGAAACCCTTCTTCAGACTCAATACCTTCTGAAGAAGTTTTTCGACACGAAACGTCGCCTATTTCCTTCGCTCCATAGATGCCGCCTCACCCACTGAGTTTCTCCAGCATTTTTGTCTACATTAGACAGATGAATGGATTGGGAGAGAGGTGGGTGACGTTTGTTTGGATGGAAGCAATCTGCACGATGGAGGCGGTACAGGAACAGAATGCGTGCTGGTTGAAAAGGTTAGGAATAGGGTGATTCAGCAACTGGCAATGACTAATTCTGTGTCAGATTTTGCCTGAGAATACTCCCGAGTCTAACCTTGGCTACATTAAAGCTGTTCTGTTAATGCAGACTTGTATTGAACGGAAATTCCATGGACAACGCAATATGGCCATAATAAGAAACGCTTCTGAAGCAAGATGCCGTAAGGAATAAGGATTAAAGGTGGGAGTCCAAGAAAGGAACTGTAGTCTCACAATCTGAAGTTAGCCTTTACGACTGTAAGAGGCATCAAATATGATTTAGTCCCACCATAAAGCAAATGCCCCTGATTCTTCAGGGGGTTTGTTAAAGCCCTGTCCCACTGTACGAGTTCATTCCAAGAGCTCCCTCTCCCGAGTTTGCCCTGATTCGAACTCGGAGATTTACAGTAATGGCCGCTCGTCGGTACTCGGGGCTCTCGTGGACATTTTTCAACAAGTTGAAAAATCTTCCCGAGTACCTGCCGTTAGCGTTACGAGCCGCTAAGAGACGTCCCCGAGCTCCGACGTACCCGATGCGTTCATTCTACGTGCTTACCATGAGTTTGATTTTCTTTTTAACTCAGGAGAGCTCTTGAACGAACTCGTACAGTAGGACAAGGCTATAAGTCTGACCACATCACTGCTGACAAAGGATGGTATTAAGAATAATATCACCCACATTAAATAGGGCCAACAGCAGAGATTTTATTCACTTCAGGAACTCATGACAAAACACACTGAATAAGGATGGGCTGAAGAGTTAAAACAGATTGGGGGAGAAACCAAAAGAGCAAGGAGTTTGCAAACCTGAAACTACAAGAAAGAACGAGCTGCAGTTTCAATTTCAACTCAATGAAGCTGTGGGGAATGGAAACAACTTGGAGGACGATGCATTTGCCGTTTGGAAGAAAGAAAATGCTGCTGCTTCACTTTCCAAGTTGCTCTGCAGGAACCGAATCAAAACAGCACATCAAGTAACTGTTGGTAGACAAAAATGCTGGAGAAACTCATCTCTGGAGAGAAGGAATAGGTGACATTACAGAGCTCGAACAGAAACGTCACATATTCCTTCGCTCTATAGATGCTGCCTCACCCGCTGAGTTGCTCCAGCATTTTTGTCTACCTTTGATTTTTCCAGCATCTGCAGTTCCTTCTTAAACATCAAGTAACTGTTTCTTCTTCTGCTTCTCCTTTTTTCGTGTGGCGTGCACAGCCTACAGTTGTTGGACAACTTGTTCTATTTGATCTTCTGTGTGTGCACGTCGAGTTGATTGCATTAGTCGAAACAGGGCGGACCAGGTGAAGGTTGCAATCTTCCCACCCCCAAGTAACTGCTGATAGACACAAAAAGCTGGAGTAACTCAGCTGGACAGGCAGCATCGCTGGAGGGGAGGAATTGGTGACGCTTCGGGTCGAGACCCTACTTCGGACCCGAAACGTCACCCCTTCCTTCTCTCCAGAGATGCTGCCTGTCCTGCTGAGTCACTCAAGCGTTTGCCGTCTATCTTCAGTTTCAATCAGCATCTGCAGTTCCTTCTTACACATCGAGTAACTGGTGTGCTGCACAATGAACCAGAAAGTCAAATGGGCCAGCCACAGGGCAGCACGGCGGTGCAGCGATAGAGTTGCTCCCTTCCAACGTCAGTGTCCCGGGTGCGATCCTGACTATGGGCGCTGTCTGTATAGAGTTTGCAGGTTCTCCCCGTGACCTGCGTGAGTTTTCTCCAAGATCTTCAGTTTCCTCCCACACTCCAAAGACGTTGCTGGCTTTGAGTAAATGTAAAAAGTTGTCTCTAGTGTGCGTTGGGTAGGTTTAATATGCGGGGGCCACTGGTGGGTGAGGGCTCGGTGTGCCGAAGGGCCTGTGCCTGCGCTGTATCTCCAAACTAAACATAAATACTGCAACAGCAAGCGAAGGCCAGAGCTGGGTATCATGGCAGCAACCGACTCACCACTGACACTTGCAAACCTATGTCTCATCCATAGAGGCACAAATGAAGAGCAGAATGGAAACCTCTGGTTGACTGAGAGGCAACAATCTCAACACCATCCAGGATAAATCCGCGCACTTAACTGGAACCCGATCTATCACCTTACATCTTATATTCCATACGTCACCGCAATAGAGCCTGACGATCTCTTTTTCACGTAAAGGGTGGTGGGTGTATGGAACGAGCAGCCCAGAGGAGGTGGTTGAGGCAGGCAGTATCGCAACAGTTAGAGAGGTGCATGGATAGGGCAGGTTTAGAGGGACATGGGTCAAACGCAGGAATGCGGGACTTGTTGGGACACTTTGACTGGCATGGGCAGGTTGAGCCGAAGGGCTTCGTTCCACGCTGTGATGGGCCTGTCCCACTTAGGCGATTTTTTTGGTCGACTACAGGCGACTGCCTCAAATTTTTCAACATGGTGAAAAGTTTTCAGCGACAATTTTTGCTGTCGTAGGTGTTGACGTAGGTTGTCGCCAGGTGTGGTAGGTGAATTCCAATAAAACTAGCCCCTGGCGGTCGCCTAAAGAGTTGCCTACGTGGGACAGGCCCGTAAGATTCTATGATTCTACCACAGAGGGCGACAGCAATGGCAGCAGATGGACGTGAAACCACCAGATGCAAATCCCCCCGCGTGACGCACATCATCCTGATGCGGGAACGTGGTGGGATTCCTTCAGGGAGCTCCCTCTGGAAGATGGGAGGCTGTTCACTGAGGCAACTAACCACCGTCACCAACCCCCCCCTCGAGAGCGGTTCGAGACGGTCAAAAAAATGTTCACCCGCACCTGGAAAACGGAATCACTTCAAAGAGACTGGGATAAATCATTAAAGCATTAGTCAAAGATGTAGATTTTAATTAACACAATTAACGTTACGTGAGTGGGCAGGGAGCTGGAGAGCAACAGGAAATCATTAAAAAAAAACACGCAGGCACCGCAGGAACTAAAGGGATAGATGAGGCAAGTGGAAAGATGTCCATAGGCAAAACGTTAAGCAATAATTCTTTAATAGCTGTTGATCGCTGATCGCCATCAGAGTGCCTTTTAAAAAATAGTGCAATGACTCAAACATCAGGAGGCTGATGGGGGAATAAAAATAACTTCACTATTTCAACATCTCTCCTTTATGGAGGACTGTTCCTCTACATTTACATCAATTATTAAAATTGTTCAATAATTCTATTGCACACAAGGGGTGGTGGGTGGATGGAACAAGCTGCCAGAGGAGGTCATTTGACAGGACTGAGGGACAAGCAGCATCTCTGGATAGAAGGAATGGGTGACGTTTCGGGTCAAGACCCTTCCTCAGACTCTGACCCGAAACGTCACCCATTCCTTCTACCCAGAGATGCTGCCTGGCCCGCCGAGGTACTCCAGCATTTTGTGTCTATCTTCAGTTCCTTCCCTACACATGGATAGGACAGGGTTTGGAGGGATGTGGGCCAAATGAGGGCGGATGGGACTAGTGTAGCTGGGACATGTTGGCCTGCGTGGGCAAGTTGGGCTGAAGGGCCTGTTTCCACGCTGTATCACTCTATGAAGATGAAGATTCTATGAGATGGCTTGTGCAAAGATGTACACAGGCCAGCTATGGCATGCTATGTTCCTCATCCAAAAGCCAAACCTTCCATATCAGAGCTATTCAGACGGAAGAAAACAGAACCTCAACCCAGAAAGGCTTAATAACGACTATTTATGAGTTGCTTTTGAAATTACAAATAGATACATTTGATAAAATTAAGAATGACTGGGAAAGGGTGCTCCAAATATCTCTACCTATAGAGAAATGGGAGAGGATTCTTCAATTAGTTAATACTTCCTCAATCTGTGCAAGACTCGCTCTGATACAATTCAAGGTGGCTCACACAGTTCATATGTCAAAGGATAAGTTGGCTGGTGTTTATGGTCATATAAATCCTACCCGTGACAGATGTAACTCTGAAGTGGTCTCACTGACCCATATGTTTTGGTCCTGCCCACTTTTGGACAAAAATTGGAAAGAAATCTTTGCTACTATTTCTGTAGTTTTAGGTATTGGCTGACAACCTCATCCTACGACTGCAATTTCTGAGCGACCAACGTTAGATTCTATTCCTTTGTCCCGCTCGGCCCATCGGCTGATTGCTTTTACCACATTAATCGGCAGATGATCTATTTTATTTAAATGGAAAGACGCTAACCCTCCGACCACACTCCATTGGTACTCTGAAACGATATCATGTTTTAAATTTAGAAAAAAATTAAACAGTGACATTGCTGAACCCCTGGTTAAAGTTGATAAGACTTGGGGAAGATTTATTCAACATTTTCACACCACATAAATTGTCCCCCCTCCAACCGTTATAGTAATTCTTTTACCTTTATACGGTGGAACGGACTTGGCGACAAACAGGGACTTAAATTGTTGACATTCTTTGCAGCCCAGATTCTGTTTTGCTTTTTTCTCCTAGTTTAGGGGGGTTTTATTTTTTTCCTTTTTCTCTTTTTTTTCTTTTTCCCTTTCTGTTTTTTTTATATATAAGTTTTCTTTTAAACATTTAACTATATTTACATAGATGTCTATATTCAATGTGTATTTTGACACTGGACTCCTATGTAGGTTATTAATGTAATCCTGATCCCTATGTATCAATATAATTGTTATGTTTATCATTATTCTTTTTTGTTTTTGGAAAATAAATGATTAAAAAGATTTTTTTTTAAACCCCCCCAAAAAAAACAAATATAACTTCGTGGCCCCCATGCAGGTCCTCGGCCAACGTCTCCCTTCAATATAATTTATTTATAACGATCTTGCATACAGACCTATCAGCTGCAGAGCACCGAGCTATAATTACATTTTCACAGCTATTTTAATTTATTGTGGCATCAGTAAAACTAATAATAAGAATGAAGTAAACATCAATATTAAATCAAACCGTGCCACAGTACGAAAAGCTGACTAGCAGTGTTAAATTGATTGAAAGCATTATCCAATTAAGTCTACTCATTAAAGATAGACACAAAATGTTGGAGTAACTCAGCGGGACAGGCAGCATCTCTGGAGAGAAGCATTGGGTGACGTTTCAGGTTGAAACCCTTATTCAGACCTCACAGTTCTCCTTAAATAGTTGTATTCAAGTATCTTTCTCATTCATAGTTAATAGACAATAGACAAAAGGTGTAGGAGGAGGCCATTTTGCCCTTCGAGTCAGCACCGCCATTCAATGTGATCATGGCTGATCATCCCCAATCAGTACCCCGTTCCTGCCTTCTCCCCATATCCCTCGACTCCACTATTTTAAGAGCCCTATCTAGCTCTCTCTTGAAAGCATCCAGAGAACCGGCCTCCACCGCCCTCTGAGGCAGAGAATTCCACAGACTCACCACTCTCTGTGAGAAAAAGTGTTTCCTCGTCTCCGTTCTAAATGGCTTACTCCTTATTCTTAAACTGTGGCCTCTGGTTCTGGACTCCCGCAACATCTGGAACATGTTTCCTGCCTCTAGTGTGTCCAAGCCCTTAACGATCTTGTATGTTCAAGTTAATAGTTATCATTTAATCTGCTTCGACACTGACACAAACAATGCAATCCTGATCATTACTGGAGTGTCTTGGTATTAAAAGTCACCACATATAATTAAGCAACCGCGAAACGTGGGTTCAGTAATTAATGGGAATGGCAAATAGTACAGCACACAGCACCAGAGACCCGGGTTCAATCCCGACCTCGGGTGCTGTCTGTGTGGAGTCTGAAGAAGGGTCCCGACCCGATACATCAGTTGCCCATATTCTCCAGGGGTGCGGCGTGACCCGCTGAGTTACTCCAGCACTTTGTGTCTTTGGGGCGGCACAGTTACACAGCGGTAGAGTTGGTGCCTTCCGGCACCAGATACCAGAGTTAGATCCTGTCTGTAAGGAGTTTATTGGAGGAGCAGCACCTTGGGCAGTTTGCACCCTAGCGGCATAAACATTGACTTCTCCAATTACCAGTAGCCCTTGCTGTCTCCTCCCCTTCTCAGCTCCGTCAGTCCCCGGGCTCCTCCTCGTCCTTTCTCCTTTCTTCCTCCCCCCCCCCCCCCCCCCCCCCCCCACATCAGTCTGAAGAAGGGTTGCGGCCCGAAACATTGCCTTTTTCCTTCGCTCCATAGATGCTGCCGCACCCACTGAGTTTCTCCAGCCCTTTTGTCTACCTTTGATTTTTCCAGCATCTGCAGTTCCTTCTTAAAAACATTGTACGTTCTCCCTGTGACCGCGTGGATTTTCTGCGGGTTCATCCACACACTCCAAAGTTGTGCAGATTTGTAGGTTAATTGGCTTTGGTAAAATGATACATTTTCCCTAGTGTGTAGGATAGTGCTATTGTACTGGTCGGGATGGACTCGGTGGACCGAAGGTCCCGTTTCCGCGCTGCTTCTCTAAAGTCTAAAAGGTACATTGGGCTTTATTGCAAGGGGTTTGGAATACCTTTACATGGAAATCTTGTGGCAGCAACACACAGATACTGTGAAAACACGCCCAGACTAATGTGCAAATTTTAGGTCCCATTTACCAGTTTTTTTAAAAATCCCGCATTGTAGGCAAACTACTTCTTGAAGGTTTGTCCTTGGATGAGAGATTGATCATGACTATTCAATACTCAATTAAGGTTAGAAGGAAGAAAGATCATTTAAGAATAAGGGGAAAGCCATTTAGAACGGGGACGAGGAAACACTTTTTCTCCCAGAGAGTGGTGAGTGTGAAATTCTCTGCCTAAGAAGGCGGTGGAGGCAGGTTCTCTAGATGCTTTCAAGAGAGAGCTAGATAGGGCTCTTAAAGATAGCGGAGTCAGGGGATATGGGGAGAAGGCAGGAACGGGGTACTGATTGGGGATGATCAGCCATGATCACATTGAATGGCGGTGCTGGCTCGAAAGGCCGAATGGCCGACTCCTGCACCTATTGTCTTATCTCAATCTGGTTAATAAGTGGTTAATGTCTGCAATAGTCAACTGGCAGAGAGAGCAAATATACAAGCTCCAACGTGGAGACCACGGGGCGTAAAGAAATGCTTACATAAGTGCACCTCCTGCACCTATTGTCTATTGTCTATTATCATCTTACAGAAACAAAAATAATTATTAGGGGACTAAGAGACTCTGAAAATCTAAATCCTCTAGCGAGTTTAGAATGCTTTGAACAAACATATTAGTGTCAAGGGCCTGTCCCACTTTCACAACCTAATTCACGACCTCTGCCGAGTTTGCCCTTGACTCATACTCGCAGCGAGGTCGTAGCCAGGTCGTGATGCTAGTCGTAGGTACTCGTGGCATCAAGTAGGTTGGGGCATTTTTCTAGCCTGATGAAAAATGCCCAGGAGTAAAAAAAAGTGGTGAATTAGGTCGTGAAAGTGGGACAGGCCCTCAAGGGCAGCACCCTCATCCATAAACCTTTTCCTCACAACATTCAAATCCCTGTTAGTGCCCTTTTACTGGTTTCTGTTTGTTCAAAAGGCTTTTAATTTCCTTCCCCATATCTAGAATTAAACTAACTGACCTAGAATATCCAGTGTAGACAAAAATGCTGGAGAAACTCAGCGGGTGAGGCAGCATCTGTGGAGCGAAGGTGACGTTTGAAGGTGAAGAATGGTCTCGACCCGAAACGTCACCTATTCCTTCGCTCCAGAGATGCTGCCTCACCCGCTGAGTTTCTCCAGCATTTTTGTCTACCTTCGATTTTTCCAGCAACTGCAGTTCCTTCTTAAATAGAATATCCAGTTTATGCGTCATTGTGTTGAACATAATATTTGTCAAACTCTGCACAATCGGAGTTCGGACAATTGCAGGCTCGCGAGCAAATTGTTTTTTCATCTCCCTCTGTCACCGAGGAATCATCTGAACCTCAAAAGGTGGGGTGGGAAGATTGCAACCTTCACGTGGTCCGCCCTGTTTCAACGAATGCAATCAACCCGGCGCGCACAATCACATAAGATCCAATAGAACAAGTTGGTCCCTGCAACTTTACGCCACACGCAAGAGAAGAAAAGAAGAAGAAGAACCCCAAAAGGCGACTTATCCGACTTGAAACTTTGCTGGAGCAACTCAGCGGGACAGGCAGCATCTCT
The DNA here is from genome assembly GCA_963514005.1 of Raja brachyura. The sequence continues at coordinate 76,093 of CAUPSL010000276.1, forward strand.
GGTGAGAAGGAATGGGTGACGTTTCGGGTCGAGACCCTCCTTCAGACTGAGAGTCGGGGAAGAGGGAAACGAGATGTACGAAAAGGCACAGAACCAGGTTTGTAGGTGAATTGGCCTCTAGATTGCCTCGAGTTTGCAGGGAGTGATTGAGAAAGTGAGACAAAATAGAACTAGTGTGAATGGAGGGGGGGGGGGGGGGGCATTGGCGGGGGCGTGGACTCAAGGGCGTGCTTCCATGCTGTATTTGTCAATCAATTCAATCGTCCACCCCATCATTCAGATTTCAATCTTCCATATCACAATGCTCAGAATGTTAGCGTGGTCATTTTGGAGGACAGTTGAGGCTCAACCATCTTGCTGTGGTTCACATGCAGGTCAAATTAGATGCATTTAGCAGGATTTAATGAATCAGGTAGGGTTCTTTTTTTTATAACAGAAGTTACACGGTCACCATGACTGATGTAGGCTTTAACTTCAACATCTGTTTAATTACACAAATTAATAAAACCCCCACTGGCACTGTGGCATGCATATCCAGATCAATAGTTCAGACCCAGTCTGGAGAAGGGTTTTGGCCCGAAACGCTGCCTATTTCCTTCGCTCCATAGATGCTGCTGCACCCGCTGAGTTTCTCCAGCACTTTTGTCTACATTAGTTCAGCCCCTCTGGGTTTCGAGTTTACACGTCTACTGCACGAGGGCGACAAACATGCCTGCCTTCTTGCATCAGTCCTTCGCAGAGAGCTCGACTAACCTTGTTTTAAACAGCCTTGACTGTGCTGGAGGGTGTCAGTGCAACAGTGCTCTGGCCATGTGCTGCTTCCAGTGACTGACAGAATCTCGGACAGGACGGATTTAATTGTCCTGCTCTTGTCCAGCATGGTAAAAGGTGGCCACAAACAGCTTTCTCTGGAGCTAGAAACTGTTGCCTGCAGCGGTGAACTTTGACAGAGCCGCGAGAACTCCGGCAACTACGGCTTCCAACTCTTGACACTCGATCCCCGGGACCACATTCACGCTCTGCTCACAAGCCGGCTTCAAAGGGAGGAAAGCGAGCAAATCTCTTTGTTTATAATCTAACAGCCGGGGGAAGGTCGGGAGAAGGAAAAACTATTTTTTTTTTTGGAAACACACAGATTAAAATGAGGCTGGACTGTTGTCCAGCAGAGGTAGCCTGCACTTGTACGATGCGGGCTGATATTTGCACGGTCTGCATTTTACAAGGCAGGCAATGCGCAGCAACAACTGACTCCATGAAACCAAAATAGTCAACTTGCAGCTGCTTGCCTTGCTCCAATCGACACATGCTTCTTAAATTATTATTATTTTTTTTTAAAAAGGTTTTTAATATCACAGAATCCATCACGTTCTTTATTTACTTTCTGAGTAACACCACAGGTGTTGGATCTCTTCATCTTGCAGCCTCCAGGTCTGTGTTTGATAGGCAACGTTGCATGTCCGCACAAGTAGCTTATCATAGAAACATAGAAATTAGGTGCAGGAGTAGGCCATTCGGTCCTTCGAGCCTGCACCGCCATTCAATATGATCATGGCTGATCATCCAACTCAGTATCCCGTACCTGCCTTCTCTCCATACCCTCTGATCCCCTTAGCCACAAGGGCCACATCTAACTCCCTCTTAAATATAGCCAATTAACTGGCCTCAACTACCCTCTGTGGCAGAGAGTTCCAGAGACATGTAGGTAAGCATTGATCCCTCCAAGGCGAACGCCTGTGCTCGATTTAATTGTCCAAACCAATGTTAAAGGCGCAACCAGCCTTTATTATTACAGGTAGACAAAAGTGCTGGAGAAACTCAGCGGGTGCGGCAGTATCTATTGAGCGAAGGAAATGGGCAGCGATTCGGGCCAAAACCCTTCCTCAGACTGTTGTGGGGGGGGGGGGGGGGGGGGGGGAGAAGAAAGGAGAAAGGAAGAGGAGGAGCCAGAGGGCTGAGGGAGAGCTGAGAAGGGGAGGAGATTGCAAGGGCTACCGGAAATTGGAGTAGTCAATGTTCATGCCACTAGGGTGCAGACCAAAGATCCTACAGCGAGCAAGATGGTACACTCGACGAAAAAGACGTAGTACGGTCATGGGCAGATTCATGGGTGATTTTCAGCCCCATTTCCATAACCGGCTTCCGTCTCCGCACCAAAGATACTGCCGCGGAGACGGAAGCCGGTTACGGAAACATCCTCGTAAAAATAAAAGTTATTTGGTAAAATTCTTCTCATTTTCAGAATTATAATTTATTAACACAAACTGTTCCCCCGCAACGTTGATTACACTGCGGGTCGGGTCGAGTCGGGTCGGGTTACGGAAATGGATGAGAAAAAGGCCCACGTTCCGCTCCGTTGCGTACTACACGTCAGCCCATTGCATTTACAAGGAGTGGTCTATCTTGCTCCGCTATAGGTTCTTTGGGTAAAACTGCCCAAGCGGAATATGAGGTGTTGCTCCTCCAATTTCCGGTGGTGCTCACTCTGGCCACGGAGGAGGCCCAGGACAGAAAGGTCGGATTCGGAATGGGAGGGGGAATTGAAGTGCTGAGCCACAGGGAGATCAGGTTGGTTAATGCGGACCGAGCGGAGGTGTTACTACAGCATTACTTCAGCCCGATGATGATCAGAAACGTGCTCGGGATGGGGGAGAGAATTAAAAGGATGGACCAGATTTCCTGGTCCTTCCGTCAGAAGGTGCTCGAGAAAGGGAAGGGAGTTAATTATGGAATTAGTCTGAAGAAGGGTTTCGGCCCGAAACATTGCCTATTTCCTTTGCTCCATAGATGCTGCCTCACCCACTGAGTTTATCCAGCACTTTTGTCTACCTTCGATTTTCCAGCATCTAGTTCCTTCTTAAACAGGGAGTTAATGATGCTGCGTTCATTGCAATATTGCCTCATAGTTCCACCCTGATGGAATGCAACCGCTGAGCCACCGTGACTTATTTTTCTTTGTAAACTGCGCCAAAATACGGTGACTGCGCATTTGTGGGTTGTGCAAAAGAATTTCACCGTGCTGTGCGTACATGACGATAAAGAACCGATGAACCATTAATAAATTAGCAAACTCAAAGATTCTCCAGAGAGTCAAGGGCCTGTCCCACTTACGTGTCCGCGTTGAGGCGTACGGACATCGCATGGCCGCGCAGTGCCGGTCCCACTTAGAAGCGCGGAGGGGGATGTATTTGTGCGCGACACCGCGCGGGGCTCCGAAATAGTGAACGAAATCTTCACGCGCCAACAGCCTGTCACGGAACTGCCGGCCAAAGTGGGACAGGCCCAAGACCCTGGCGCGATGCAACGTCTCACCTTCAACAGCAGCAGAAGCCGGCAAACGATCGCTGAACTCGGCCTGGGGCTCACGGCCGTTGCGGTCCGGATCCGCCCCCACTTCTACTCCCGGAGCGGGGCCAGGAAAATTGAAGATAGACACAAAATGCAGGAGTAACTCCGCGGGACCGGCAGCATCTCTGGAGAGAAGCAATGGGTGACGTTTCGGGTCGAGACCCTTCTTTTCAGACTGAAGAAGAGTCTCGACCCGAAACGTCACCCATTGCTTCTCTCCAGAGATGCTGCCGGTCCAGATTTGTGAGTTACTCCAGCTTTGTGTCCATCTTCAAATGGCGTCACCCGCTCCAGACGGCTGTGCGTACGCATGTAATCAGGCCCGACCTTCGCGGGGCCATCGTGGCTCAACGCCACCACGAGGTCGCGTAATTTGCGTGCCAAGGACACGGAAGTGGGACAGGCCCTTTACTCCAGCATTTTGTGTGTACCTCCTCTGGCTGGAAGACCTTTTTCGCAAAATGAAGGGAAAGAAACGCAATTTCCAAAAGAAATCTGAACTATTCATTTTCTCTTCGAGTTTCATCCTCGAGATGAAAGTCCAGCCACTGCAGACTGGCGGAACAATAAGCACCGGCCACCTCATCAGATCAGTGACTTTATGACACCAAAGAGAGGGATTTGTAGAAGGATGATCAGTTGCAAACGCTACAAAAATTGTGCACGTATCCAACATGCCAGCCATCTCCTGCGCAGGTGAAAAAACATTTAATAAGCCAAGGCACGAGAAAAATTCAATGGGATAAATTTAGCACAAGTGTCAGGATGGCAAAAACTATTATTTAATCTTAGCGCCTCTGCATTAATTTTTAAAATCGACAAGAAACGGTGAAAAATATGGGAGGGCTTCTTGAATAATTATCTTACCAGATTTGTCAGTCTCCATATTCCACCAACAGGTGGCAGAAATTTGAGAGCCAAGCCTGCTGCCCGGAGCCCAGTAGTTGAGCAACGGCAGATTCTATAAAGCAGGATTGTATGGAGATGAAAGGCAGTGCAAGAACAGGAGCCTATATAACAGAGGAGTGCATGTATTCTCTGTCAGATGTCATTCAAGAAATTAGGAAGCAGGTTACACAGATTAGCTGTGATATGAGGCCCAAGTCACAGCATTCAGCCAGTCTAACGTCACACAGCACAGAGAGACCCTTCGGCCCAACTCATCCATGCATACCAAGATGCCCCATCTACTCTCGTCCCATTTACCCATATCCCTCTAACCTTTCTCTTCCATGTACTTGTCGAAGCATCTTTTATGGAACCAGTCTCAACCACATCCTCTGGCAGTCTGAAGAAGGGTCCCAATGCGAAACACTTTCTCCAAAGATGCTGCCTGACCTGCTGAGTTACTCCAGCATTTTGTGTCGACCGCCTCTGTCAGTTTGGTCCATATATCTACCACCCACTGAATGAAACAGTTGCCCCTCAGGATCCCATCCAATCTTTCCCCTCTCACCGTAAACGTATGACCTCTGCTTCCTGATTCCCCTACCCCGGGTAAAAGACTCTGTGCATTTACCCTGTCTGGCTGTTCCCCTCATGATTGTATACACTTCTCGATGGTCATTCCTCAGCCTCCTAGACTCCGAGGAATAAAGTCCTAACTTGTCCAACCTTTCCCTATAGCTCGGATCCTCAAGTCCTGGCAACATCCTTGTAAATCCTCTCTGCACTCGTTCAAGCTTAAAATGCCTGTCTACCTTTCCATTATTACTTGAGTTTACTCGAGATTCCTGCGTTCTTCCTTCACTTCTTGCTTATAAATGGATGCAGGTCGCCTCAAATGGAAAAGATTAGGGGTGGCACGGTGGCGCAGCGGTAGAGTTGCTGCCTCACAGTGCCAGGGACCCGGGTTCGATCCTGACTATGGGTGTTGTCAGTACGGAGTTTGTACATTCTCCCCGTGACCCGCGTTGGTTTTCTCCAGGACCTCTGGTCTCCTCCCACACTCCAAAGACATAGAAACATAGAAGCATAGAAAATAGATGCAGGAGTAGGCCATTCGGCCCTTTGAGCCTGCACTGCCATTCAATATGATCATGGCTGATCATCCAACTCAGTATCCCGTATCTGCCTTCTCTCCATATCCCCTGATCCCTTTAGCTACAAGAGCCACATCTAACTCCCTCTTAAATATAGCCAATTAACTGGCCTCAACTACCTTCTGCGGCAGAGAATTCCAGAGACTCACCACTCTCTGTGTGAAAAATGTTTTCTTCATCTCGGTCCTAAAGGAATTCCCCCTTATCCTTAGACTGTGACCCCTTGTTCTGGACTTCCCCAACATCGGGAACAATCTTCCTGCATCTAGCCTATCCAACCCCTTAAGAATTTTGTAAGTTTCTATAAAATCCCCCCTCAGTCTTCTAAATTCTAGCGAGTACAAGCCAAGTCTATCCAGTCTTTCCTCATGTGAAAGTCCTGCCATCCCAGGAATCAGTCTGGTGAACCTTCTCTGTACTCCCTCTATGGCAAGAATGTCTTTTCTCAGATTTGGAGACCAAAACTGTACGCAATACTCCAGGTGTGGTCTCACCAAAACCCTGTACAACTGCAGTAGAACCTCCCTGCTCCTATACTCAAATTCTTAGGCTATGAATGCTAACATACCATTTGCTTTTATCACTGCCTGCTGCACCTGCATGCCTATTTTCAATGATTGGTGTACCATGACACCCAGGTCTCGTTTTCCTAATTTGCCACCATTCAGATAATAGTCTACCCTCCTGTTTTTGCCACCAAAGTGGATAACCTCACATTTATCCACATTATACTGTATCTGCCATGCATTTGCCCACTCACCCAGCCTATCCAAGTCACCTTGCAGCCTCCTGGCATCCTCCTCACACCTAACACTACCCCCCAGCTTAGTGTCATCCGCAAACTTGGAGATGTTGCATTCAATTCCCTCGTCCAAATCATTAATATATATTGTAAATAGCTGGGGTCCCAGCACTGAGCCTTGTTATACCCCACTAGTCACTGCCCGCCATTCTGAAAAGGACCCGTTTACTCCTACCCTTTGCTTCCTGTCTGCCAGCCAGTTCTCTATCCATATCAATACTGAACCCCCAATACTGTGTGCTTTAAGTTTGTATACTAATCTCTTATGTGGGACCTTGTCGAAAGCCTTCTGAAAGTCTAGATATAACACATCCACTGGTTCTCCCTTATCCACTCTGCTAGTTATATTCTCGAAAAATTCTATAAGATTTGTCAGACATGATTTACCTTTCGTAAATCCATGCTGACTTTGTCTAATGATTTCACCGCTTTCCAAATGTGCTGCTATCCCATCTTTAATAACTGACTCTAGCAGTTTCCCCACTGCCGATGTTAGACTAACTGGTCTGTAATTCCCCGTTTTTTCTCTCCCTCCTTTTTTAAAAAGTGGGGTTACATTAGCTACCCTGCAATCCTCAGGAACTACTGCAGAATCTAAGAAGTTTTGAAAAATTATCACTAATGCATCCACTATTTCTGTGGCTACTTCCTTGAGTACTCTGGGATGCACACTATCTGGTCCTGGGGATTTATCGGCCTTTAATCCATTGAATTTACCCAACACCACTTCCCGGCTAACCTGGATTTCACTCAGTTCCTCCACAATATTTGACCCCCAGTCCCCTGCTATTTCCGGCAGATTATTTATGTCTTCCTTAGTAAAGACAGAACCAAAGTAGTTATTCAATTGGTCTGCCATGTCCTTGTTCCTCATGATCAATTCACCTGTTTCTGACTACAAGGGACCTACATTTGTTTTAACTAATCTCTTTCTCTTCACATATCTATAAAAAACGTTTGCAGTTAGTTTTTATGTCAGTTTTCTTTCATAATCTATTTTCCCTTTCCTAATTAAGCCCTTTGTCCTCCTCTGCTGGACTGAATTTCTCACAGTCCTCTGGTTGGCTGCTTTATCTGACTAATTTGTATGCTTCATCTCTTGTTTTCATACTATCCCTGATTTTCCTTGTTATCCACGGATGCACTACCTTCCCTGATTTATTCTTTTGCCAAACTGGGATGAACAATTGTTGTAGTTCATCCATGCAGTCTTTAAATACCTTCCATTGCACATCCACTGTCAACCCTTTAAGAATCACCTGCCAGTCTATCTTAGCCAATTCAAGTCTCATACCTTCAAAGTTACCTTTGTTTCAGTTCAGAACCCTTGTTTCTGAATTAACAATGTCACTCTCCATCCTAATGAAGAGCTCAACCATATTATGGTCACTCTTGCCCAACGGGCCACACACAACAAGACTGCTAACTAACCCTTCCTCATTACTCAATACCCAGTCTAGAATAGCCTGCTCTCTCGTTGGTTCCTCTACATGTTGGTTTAGAAAACTATCCTGCATACATTCCAAGAAATCCTCTTCCTCAGCACCCCTGCCCATTTGATTCACCCAATCTATATGTAGATTGAAGTCACCCATTATCACTGTTTTACCCTTGTTGCACACATTTCTAATTTCCTGTTTGATGGCATCCCCAACTCCACTGCTACTGTTATGTGGCCTGTACACAACTCCCACTAGCGTTTTCTGCCCCTTAGAGTTTCGCAGCTCTACCCATATCGATTCCACATCCTCCACGCTAATGTCCTTCCTTTCTATTGCATTAATCTTCTCTCTCACCAGCAATGCTACCCCACCTCCCTTTCCTTTCTGTCTATCCCTCCTGAATATTGAATATCCCTGGATGTTCAGCTCCCAGCCTTGGTCCCCCTGGAGCCACGTCTCCGTGATCCCAGCTATAGCATAGTCATTAATAGCTATCTGCACATTCAACTCATCCACCTTATTACGAATGCTCCTTGCATTGAGACACAAAGCCTTCAGGCTTGTTTTTACAACACTCTTACTCCTTATACAATTATGTTGACAAGTGGCCCCTTTTGATTTTTGCCCTGGAAACCCACCACCTCTTATTCTCTGTTTATTTTATTTTTTCCTTCTTTCCCCCCTACATGTTGGGTCTGAGTGCTTCCCTTCTCTGCCTCCTGCCTCAGACCCTGTCTACTGGCTTTCTCCATTTGAGTCCCTCCCGTACAGGTTTTATAGGCTAATTGGTTTTGGTTAAATTGTAAATTGTCCCTAGTGTGTACAGGATAGTGCTAGTGTCCGGGGATCGCTGGCAGTGCGGACTCGGTGGGCCGAAGGGCTTGTTTCCGCGATATATGTCTAAACTAAAAAAAAAACGAATGTTCTCAAATGAATAGACTGCTCATCACCCGGTCAAATGCCCATCATCTACCACATGCTCCAATCTGTTAAATGAAGGGAAATGAGATAATCCTCGCGCAGATCAGCAATCGATTAGTGCAGCTTGAAAGAGAAAAACGTATTTAATTCAGTAATTGGTTAAACCAATTCAGACAAAAAGGCCTGATTCATCTCAGCGTTGGCCTCCATCCGGCTTGCTGTTGAACTGACTTACAAGTGCCAATTTATTTCCCAACCCTGACTGCATTGGTCCTTGGAACAAAAACCCTCAGGAATTGTTTACTTATTAAACAGGATTAGGGAACAATGTAGAGTTCCAGATGCAGCAGATTGCCCAACCATATTAGGAGCCCTGAATGCCCGCTGAAAGCACTTCTATTTATTAAAGGTTTTGTCTGGTAAAAGCTCAACTGCTGCATTAACAAAGCCGCAAAATAAGAAAACGAGTGTTTTATAGAACAGGTAACTTCACCCTTACCTATTCAAGGTGAGGGATTGATAGAAACAGGATACCCTGTCCCTGTTCTGCAGAGACTTGTAATCAATGGAAGAGCGACACAAAATGCTGGAGTAACAGGCGACATCTCTGGATAGAAGGAGTTTCTGGTAGAGACCCTTCTTCAGACTGAGAGTCAGGGGAGAGGGAGATACAGAGATAAGGAGGTGTGAGATGTGAAAAGGAGGCATCAAAGGGGGTGAAGGTCAGGAAAATGTGGATAGATTATTGTTAGCTAGGAATAGGTATCAACAAAGCAACAGAGACAAATTGTAATTGGGGGCAGTTAGACTGGTCAGTGAACTGGAAAGGGGTAGGGATGGAGAGGGAGGGAAAGCAAGGGTTACTTGAAGTCAGAGAAGTCAACATTCATACCGCTGGGAGCTATCCAAACAAAATATGTTGCAGTTAGACAAAAGTGCTGGAGAAACTGAGCGGGTGCAGCAGCATCTATGGAGCGAAGGAAATAGGCAACGATTGAATGGCGGAGCGGACTTGATGGGCCGAAAGGCCTAATTCTGCCCCTATCATTTATGAACGTATGAACATGAAGGTGCAGCAGCATTTTCCAGGAATGCTTCCTTGCCTGTGATTCATCTTCATAAGATGACATTGAAGCTGCCAGCTCCATTGTTATTTTGTATGACTATGCTGCAAAGTATAAACGCATAAAAAATAGCATTAAAAAAAGTGCTGGAGAAACTCAGCGGGTGCAGCAGCATCTATGGAGCGAATAGGCATCTATGAAGGAAATAGGCAATGTTTCTGGGCAAAACCCTTGGGTTTTGGCCCGAAACGTTGCCTATTTCCTTCGCTCCATAGATGCTGCTGCACCCGCTGAGTTTCTCCAGCACTTTTGTCTACCTTCCATTTTCCAGCATCTGCAGTTCCTTCTTAAACACTATGTTGCTGTTATTTCAATTTGCGCTGAAGTGGGGTTCAGGGTGGGGGGGGGGGGGGGGGGGGAGAAGGTGTGGCAAGTCTGCAATCACACAAATCCAGTTAGCCCCCCCATCAGGTTGAATAGGTTCAAATTATAGCCACTGCGGGTTCGGTGAGGCCTGTGTACAATAGTCGCCCAGAGGAACAGCACTCTCTTATCCAGGCTTTCCCCTGCATCACTAGAGAGCCAAGGAACTGAGGTATTTGGAGACAAGAAACTGCAGATGCTGGAGTCTTGAGCAATGCACAAAGTGCTGGAGAAACTCAGCGGGTCAGGCGGTTTCTCTGGAGAAAATGGAGAGGGGACGTTTTGGCTCAGATTGAGACTGGGGAGATGGAGATACAGAGATAAAGAAGTGTAAGATTTGGGGGGTGGGGGGAAGAAAGTGGAGCAAGATGTTTTTCTCTCTTCCAGTTCACCCTCCACCCCCACCCCCCTATCTTGTTTAGCAGCCTCATGTGCAGCGCCTTATCAAAGGCCATCTGAAAATCCAAGTAAACAACATCCACTGTCTCTGCTTTGTCTAACCTGCTTGTTATCTCCTCAAAGAATCCCAACAGATTTGTCAGGTAAGATCTCCCCTTAACAAAACCATGACAGTTTTGGCCTATATTATTATGTGCCTCCAACTACTCCAAATCCTCATCCTTCAGTCTGAAGGAGGGTCTCGACCCGAAACGTCACCCATTCCTTCTCTCCAGAGATGCTGCCTAGTCCCGCTGAGTTACTCCAGCTTTTTGTGTCTATCTTCAACCCCAACAACCTCATAGAGTCATAGAGAGAGAGAGAGACAACACGGAAACAGGCCGCTCGGCCCACCGAGTCCCTGCCGACCATCAGACTTCCATTTTTACACTAAGCGCTAGAGTAACTCAGTGGGTCGGACAGCATCTCTGGAGAACATGGAGAGAGGACGGCATTTTGTGTCTATCCACCCTCACCCTCAGCATCTGCAGTTCTTTGCTACCCATTACTTTTAATAACAAATTCAAATCTTATCAACCACAGAAGTCCGGCTAACCGGCCTACAAATTCCGTTCTTTTGCCTCACTCCCTTCTGAAACAGTGGAGTTACATTTGTGATTTTCTAGTCCTGTGGAACCATTCCTTGTGCTTCGATGTCTTCTTTTCCTAAATTCCAGTAGGGATAGGGCGCTCTTGCACCGTGTCTCCATCACCAGATGATTTATCAACAATGAGCATCCTTGTTTGTTTTCAGATTATCAGAAACAAATGGAAAGTAAAACCCAAATCACTGTAAACGCGGTACGGAATTAGTTAATATCTGTGACACAAGAATCTATTGTCAGATTAAAACAAGAAACTAAGAAAACAAGATTTTAAAAAAAACAACACAGTGATACAATGGCTTGCAAAAGTTTTCATGCCCCTTGAACTGTTCCACATTTTGTCACGTTACAACCACAAACGTAAATGTATTTCATTGGGATTTTATATGATAGACCAACACAAAGTGGTGCATAATTGTGAAGTGGAAGGGAAATGATACATGGCTTCCAAATTTGATTACAAATAAAAAACTGAAAAGTGTGGCGTGCAAAAGTATTCAGCCCTCCTGAGTCAATACTTTGTAGAACCACTTTTCACTGCAATTACAGCTGCAAGTCATTTGGGGTATGTCTCTACCAGCTTTGCACATCTAGAGACTGAAATTTTTGCCCATTCTTGTTTGCAAAATAGCTCAAGCTCAGTCAGATTGGATGGAGAGCGTCTGTGAACCGCAATTTTCAAGTCTTGCCAGAGATTCTCAATTGGATTTAGGTCTGGACTTTGACTGGGCCATTCTAACACATGAATATGCTTTGATGTAAACCATTCCATTGTAGCTCTGGCTATATGTTTAGGGTCGTTGTCCTGCTGGAAGGTGAACCTCTGCCCCAGTCTCAAGTCTTTTGCAGACACTAACAGGTTTTCTTCCAAGATTGCCCTGTATTTGGCTCCATCCATCTTCCCATCAACTCTGACCAGCTTCCCTGTCCCTGCTGAAGAAAAGCATTCCCACAGCATGATGCTGCCACCACCATGTTTCACAGTGGGGATGGTGTGTTCAGGGTGATGTGCAGTGTTAGTTTTCCGCCACACATAGCGTTTTGCATTTAGGCCAAAAACTTCAATTTTGGTCTCATCAGACCAGAGCACCTTCCTCCACATGTTTGCTGTGTTTCAACAATGGCTTTCTTCTTGCCACTCTTCCATAAAGGCCCGATTTGTGGAGTGCACGACTAATAGTTGTCCTGTGGACAGATTCTCCCACCTGAGCCGTGGATCTCTGCAGCTCCACCAGAGTTACCATGGGTATCTTGGCTGCTTCTCTGATCAATGCTCTCCTTGCCCGGCCTGTCAGTTTAGGTGGACGGCCATGTCTTGGTAGGTTTGCAGTTGTGCCATACTCTTTCCATTTTCGGATGATGGATTGAACAGTGCTCCGTGAGATGTTCAAAGCTTGGGATATTTTTTTATAACCCAACCCTGCTTTAAACTTCTCCACAACTTTATCCCTGACCTGTCTGGTGTGTTCCTTGGGCTTCATGACGCTGTTTGTTCACTAATGTTCTCTAACAAACCTCTGAGGCCTTCACAGAACAGCTGTATTTATACTGAGATTAGATTACACAAAAGTGGACTCTATTTACTAATTAGATGACTTCTGAAGGCAATTGGTTGCACTGGATTTTATTTGGGGGTATCATGGTAAAGGGGGCTGAATACTTTTGCACGCCACACTTTTCAGTTTTTTATTTGTAAAAAAATTTGAAAACCATGGAAAATCATTTTCCTTCCACTTCACAATTATGCGCCACTTTGTGTTGGTCTATCACATAAAATCCCAATAAAATACATTTACGTTTGTGGTTGTAACGTGACAAAATGTGGAAAGGTTCAAGGGGTATGAAAACTTTTGCAAGCCACTGTCGGTGCTTGAAATGTGCTGCCATGGGTAGTGCAAGGAGACATGAGAGTTCTGTTTCACAGTCGTTTAGATAGGCACAAATATGCAGGGATTGGAGGGATATGGATCCCATGCAAGCAGGCAAGGTAAACTTGGTGTCATATTGCAGACCAAAAGGCCTGCCCGCGTGCTGCACAGTTCCATGTTCTGCGCTTTGTTCTCTGTCTAAATGATGCATCTCAAATGAGCAAGTCATCTTGTTAGTAAAGCTAGGTCTATATTCAAACAAGTGCAGGTACTGGCTGTGATAAAATAATGTTTTTGTTTTCATACTAAAGCCTTAACGAGCGCTTGATCGTTGCATCAAAACTGTCCTCTTTTCAAATCCCTGGCCCAACCCACCTTCAGCAACCAATGCGACCCCCCCTCTCCTCCACCCCCCCACCCTCACTCCCCCCCTCCCCATCCTCACTCTCCCCCCCATCCTCACTCTCCCCCCCATCCTCACTCTCCCCCCCATCCTCACTCCCCCCCCCATCCTCACTCCCCCCCCCATCCTCACTCTCCCCCCACCCATCCTCACTCTCCCCCACCCATCCTCACTCTCCCCATCCTCACTCTCCCCCCCCATATCCTCACTCTCCCCCCCATCCTCACTCCCCCACCCATCCTCACTCCCCCACCCATCCTCACTCCCCCACCCATCCTCACTCTCCCCCCATCCTCACTCCCCCACCCATCCTCACTCTCCCCCCATCCTCACTCTCCCCCCCCATCCTCACTCTCACCCCCCATCCTCACTCTCCCCCCCATCCTCACTCTCCCCCACCCATCCTCACTCTCCCCCCATCCTCACTCTCCCCCCATCCTCACTCTCCCCCCATCCTCACTCTCCCCCCCATCCTCACTCTCCCACCCATCCTCACTCTCCCCCCCATCCTCGCTCTCCCCCCATCCTCACTCTCCCCCCCCATCCTCACTCTCCCCCCCCATCCTCACTCTCCCCCCCATCCTCACTCTCCCCCATCCATCCTCACTCTCCCCCATCCATCCTCACTCTCCCCCCCATCCTCACTCTCCCCCACCCATCCTCACTCCCCCCCATCCTCACTCTCCCCCCCATCCTCACTCTCCCCCCCATCCTCACTCTCCCCCCCATCCTCACTCTCCCACCCATCCTCACTCCCCCACCCATCCTCACTCTCCCCCCCCATCCTCACTCCCCCCCTCCCCATCCTCACTTTCCCCCCCATCCTCACTCTCCCCCCATCCTCACTCCCCCCCATCCTCACTCTCCCCCCCATCCTCACTCTCCCCCCCATCCTCACTCTCCCCCCCATCCTCACTCCCCCACCCATCCTCACTCCCCCCCTCCCCATCCTCACTTTCCCCCCCCATCCTCACTCCCCCCCTCCCCATCCTCACTCTCCCCCCCCATCCTCACTCTCCCTCCCCATCCTCACCCCCCCATCCTCACTCCCCCCTCCCCATCCTCACTCCCCCCCTCCCCATCCTCACTTTCCCCCCCCATCCTCACTCCCCTCCCCATCCTCACTCTCCCCCCCATCCTCACTCCCCTCCCCATCCTCACTCTCCCTCCCCATCCTCACCCCCCCCATCCTCACTCCCCCCCTCCCCATCCTCACTCTTCCCCCCATCCTCACTCCCCCCCCATCCTCACTCTCCCCCCCCATCCTCACTCTCCCCCCCCATCCTCACTCTCCCTCCCCATCCTCACTCCCCCCCATCCTCACTCTCCCCCCGATCCTCACTCTCCCCCCCCCATCCTCACTTCCCCCCCCCATCCTCACTCCCCCCCCATCCTCACTTCCCCCCCCATCCTCACTCCCCCCCCCCATCCTCACTCTCCCTCCCCATCCTCACTCCCCCCCCATCCTCACTCTCCCCCCCCATCCTCACTCCCCCCCCCCCCCATCCTCACTCCCCCCCCCCCCCCCCATCCTCACTCTTCCCCCCCCCCCATCCACCCACTGTCACCACAAACAGAAGCAAATCATTTAGTGCACCTCACCTTGCAGTAACCTCTCCTCCTGTTGGCTGAACGTGGAGTGGCACAGGCGTCTAAGGCATGGGGAAGTCCGCCCCTCGGTCTCCTGCCCTTCCATCTCAGGGCCCGCTTCACATAAGTGGTCTTTGGGAAGAAATAAATAAATAAAATCAATCCAGCTCACAACCCGATCAGCCCTACCACCCTAGCTATAGCGTCAGCCAGCACAGAACCAGGCCCGGCGGCTCACCATGTCCATGCCGACGGACTTGGCATTCTACCCAGTCCCCTTTGCTTGCATTTGGCCAACATCCCTCTAAACATTTCCCATCTGTATGTTTGTCCAAGGCAGACAAAAGTGCTGGAGAAACTCAGCGGGTGCAGCAGCATCTATGGAGCGAAGGAAATAGGCAACGTTTCGGGACGAACCCTTCAACGTTGCCTATTTCCTTCGCTCCATAGATGCTGCTGCACCGGTTGAGTTTCTCCAACACTTTTGTCTACCTTTGAATTTCCAGCATCTGCAGTTCCTTCTTAAACACTGTATATCTGTCCAAATGCCTTTTGAAAGCCACACACATAAAAACTCCTACCTTGAGAGCATGAGGAGGGAGAGGCAGATATTGAAGTATATTGCTTCCGAGGGACAGTCAAACAAACATTGAAACACTCGGCAAAGGAGTGCTGGACTAACTCAGCGGGTCAGGCAGCATCTCTGCAGAACATGGATAGATGATGTTTCGGGTCGGGACCCGTCTTCAGCAATGAGGCACTCAGTACTGCTCCACAGACCTTCACTGGTAGCCGATGCACAAGATTCAACAGTAAAGCTAAGCTGCCTCATGCCTTGCCAGGAACAGTCACCAACAAAAACACTAACTTCAGTCGAAAATAATGCGTCCAAGTCTTAATGAAACAGCTGGAAGTTTCTCCGTCAAAAGAACCAAGGACATCGCATAAGCAGCAGTCAAATGACACAATGCGACCACACAAAACACTCGCTTTATCAGCATTTACTTCAACGCAAACATTTGGTTGCCCCCAGCTTGAGGCTGGCTGTGTTCCATCTTGTACTCCCTTGCAAGGCTGATAAAACCTCAGAGATGGAGTGGGTCAGGGAGGGATCACCCCTTCCGTGGGGCAGTGGCCTCAGAGCTCGGACTGGGGGCTACTGCCGGATAGAGGTCCAGTCTGCACATTCAACAAGCTGCATCATTGAAACACTCACTCCCTGAAGGCAACCTACATCTCCTTGCTTATCCAACAAAACACAAAGGCAAGATTTAACTCGAGTCATGTGGAGAACATTTTTTTAAACCTTCAAACACACAATGTATTCATAAAAATCTCAAGTTTATACATTGCCGAATATGCCAGTCAACAATTTCATCACATGCAATGTTATTTAATTACATAACATTAGCATGACTGCAGTTATTATTTACATACAAACTTCCAGCAGGCTTTCATTGGGGTTTTGACAGATCCCAGTCACTGAATATGAAACGACACGAGGTCCTTAATGTTGTGGTCCTCCCCCCTTAGAACCCTCACAGTGGCAGCACCCGTCTTAAGCAAGTTCCTCAGCACGGTGGCGCAGCGGTAGAGTTGCTGCCTTACAGTGCAGTAGACCCAGGTTCAATCCTGACTACGGGTGCTGTCTATACGGAGCTTGCACGTTCTGTGACCATGTGGGCCTCCATCACTCTCCAAAGACCCACACTCCAAGGACGTGCATGTTTATTGGCTTCTGTAAATTGTTCTTAGTGTGAACGATGGAAAACTGGGGTAACTAGTGTACAGATGATCATTGGCCAGTGCAAACTCGATGGTCCGAAGGGCCTGTTTCCACGCTGTACCTCTAATATTGGAGGCGTGGGTTCGTATCCCACTTCTGACACCATGTAAACAGGAGTCATACACATTATGTGATACAAGGTCATCTTTAATCAGTATGCAGGACTTTAGCAACACAGAGAATAGTTAGTTGTCACAACATCCTGGCTGCTGCATGAACTGCCAGTGCAGGAAGTAGGTGTTAGTATAAATGTTACAGTAAGGTGGGGTTAGTGATGCTAGCTTATATATGATTGGTTGACATGCATAAACCAATCCACATGTACCTCGCTCCAGGACGCCAGCAAGTTTCAGGTGGATCGGTGTGGATGTCAACAGCAGCAGCTGAGTCCGGGGGAACAGCCTCTACACCAACCATTGCTTTACTATTAAACTATTTCAGTGTCATTCGACCTTGAGCCTATCACAAAATTTAATTCACCCTCGACTACATTTTCTTATGTTTTTTTTGGCAATTTTCGTCTTATTCTCCCTTTGTGTACAGTTTTATATATAATTGATTTTGTCACATGAGCAAAAAACATAAATTAACTCATTCACCCCAAATAATTTCATTCACCCTTGTGTGAACCATTCTCCAGTCTACACCACAGCCCTGTCATACAATTGATCAGCGTGAATCTCAAGATATCGCTCAGCACATCTACACACACCTTGCATTACATCAGTAGAATTAGGCCATTCGGCCCATGATCTACTCCACCATTCAATCATGGCAGATTTATCTCTCCATCTTAACCCAATTCTCCTGCCTTCTCCCCATAACCTCTGACACCTGTACTAATCAAGAATCTATCTAACTGCCTTAAAATATCTATCGACAGCCTCGACAGCCTTCTGTGGTGAAAAATGCCACAGATTCACCACCATCCGACTAAAGAAACACCTTCTCTGTACTCCCACTACGGCAAGAACCTCTTTCCTCAGATTAGGAGACCAAAACTGTATGCTGGCGAGAACCAAAGTAGTTATTCAATTGGTCTGCCATGTCCTTGTCCCCCATGATCAATTCACCTGTTTCTGACTGCAAGGGACCTACATTTGTTCCGAAAGGAACGTCCTTTAATTCCGAGGCTATGACCTCTGATTCTAGACACTCCCACTAGTGGAAATATCCTCTCCACATCCACTCTGTCCAGGCCTTTCACTAGTCGGTAAGTATCAATGAGGTCCCCCCCTGCATCCTAAACAACAGTGAGTACAGGCCCAGTGCCATCAAACATTCACAGCTAAGAATACCATAAACTCAGGAGAAACTACAATGCATTTGGGCGAGATATTAAACAGAGAACGCATCCAAATGTGGAAATCCCGATGGAAAGGAGGGCCACGCTGTTGTGTTCTCACCATGCACAATGATCAGACACCGGGAGCACAGGGTGGAAAAGTTTTGATCCGAAACATCACCCATTCCTCCTCTCCAGAGATGCTGCCTGTCTCGCTGAGTTACTCCAACATTTTGCGTCTGTCTACGGGGTCTCCCCAATCAGGGTCAAACTTTGGGCAACTTCTTGGGATTTTCTTCACAAAATTTGAAATTAAGCCTGGGCAGTGGTAGAAGCATGGTGCTTACGGCACATTTTAGATTGCAAAGTTTTTTACATAATCTGATTTATTTAAACTGAGATTTTGTGTTTAATTTTAAACTTTGGACCAATTAAATAAAAATGTTTTTATTGTTTTAAATATATATATATATATATATATATATATATATATATATATACACACACACACACATATATATATATATATATATATATATATATATATACACACACACACACACATATATATATATATATATATATATATACACACACACATATATATATATATATATACACACACACACACATATATATATATATATATATATTATATATATATATATATATATATATATATATTTTCCCCAATGCTTGTAGAATGAGAGCAGCAGCCAAAATATTTGATTGTTTGATACCCAATAAGTTGGGAGTCTGGCTCAGTCAGTTGTGATGGAAGGCCTTGCCTTCAGTGACTAAGTTGCCACTGCACGCAGGTGCAGGTAGGGGGAGCAGATGAGCACAGCCAACTCATTTACAAGGGTCTCGACCCGAAACGTCGCCTATCTCCTTCGCTCTTTAGATGCTGCTGCACCCGCTGAGTTTCTCCAGCCTTTTGTGTTCCCCCCAACTCATTTACAACTTTGGTTCGGGATGTTCATGGAGATTTGTTATATGGACTGGAACAATGACATTCTTCCTTTTACACCTTTGCAGACACATTAGTCACAACACCAACAATAAAAAGTTATTCCAAGGAAATCAGACCTACAATAGTGAAAACAAAGTAGGTATAGCAATCAAAGGTTTCAAAGGTCTCTTTATTGTAATGTGTACCAATTCGGGTCAGGTCGGGGGGGGGGGGAGGGGGTGGGGAGAGTTCCCCCCGCCACGTGTACCGTGTAATCCCGTGCTCCCTGCTCCATGGTCGGATAGTTGGCGACTAAACCGTCTCCCCCCACCTGGTTTGCCAGGTGAGGAGGGGGCTGTGGACCCCCAGCAGGACCAAAAACAAGACCCGTCAAAGGGCGGATGACCTCCTAGTGAGCCAACGGCCACCCACACTTCAGTAGAAGTTGCGATCACTGTCGTACACGGCATTGTAAGGCATCTTGCCCGTTGATGTTTTCAACGATGATGATGATGACCAATTAAGGCACAGTGAGACTCGATTACCAGTGGAATCAGTGGCGTGATGTTGGTAGTGGTTGGGTCCTGAGGTAGGGTTGTGGTTAGGTTGGTTCAAGAACCCAATAGTTGATGGAAGGAAACTGTTCTTGAACCTGGAAGCAAGTTCTCAAATTCCTGTAACTTCTTCCCAATGTCCGTGATGAGATGCGGGCATGGCCAGGGTGGGTTGAGTCATCAATGGTATGAGCCACCTTCTTGAGGCAGTGCTTCCAGGAGATCCCTCTGTTGGTGGGGGGGGGGGGGGGGGGCAGTACCTGTAAAGGACCAGGGTAATGTCCACCACTTTTTGTCATCACCTTCGTTCTTGGGGGTGTTCGAATTACCAAACCAAACCGTGATGTGGGAAGCACAGTTAGAGTCGGTACTCAGAGTAGACAGATTTGGCTCCATTTTCAAAACCCAGTTCTTATCAGTGTAAAGTCCTTGACCTGACCTGACCATTGTCCTGGTGGCTTGCATCACAGCTTGGTTTGGGAACATCCAGCATAGGCTATGAGCGTGTGAAAGCGTGCATCAACAGACTCAGGAACAGCTTCTTCCCCTCCATTATGATGCTTCTGAAGGGACCTTCCATAAGCTAGGGTACAGTCCAACTCACCTCTACCCTCCTTGTGGACATTGGACTTTGTCTACCCAGAGAGTTGTGAATTTATGGAATTCCCTGCCACAGAGGGCAGTGGAGGCCAAATCACTGGATGGATTTAGGAGAGAGTTAGATAGAGCTCTAGGGGCTAGTGGAGTCAAGGGATATGGGGAGAAGGCAGGCACGGGTTATTGATTGGGGACGATCAACCATGATCACAATGAATGGCGGTGCTGGCTCGATGGGCCGAATGGCCTCCTCCTGCACCCATTTTCTATGTTTCTGTGTTTCTATGTCTATGGAACTGATGTACTACAATGCCGAAAGCGATATTTTGCACTCCGTATCTTCCCCTTTGCTCTATCTATTGTACTTGAGTTTGACATGGTTGTATTCATGTATGGTGTGGTACATGGTTGTATTTATGTTCTGTATGCCATTATCTGATCTGTGAGGATAGCAAAACTAAGGAGACTTTCCCGCTGCTGTGGTTATGTCTGGATGCCACGGCATTACGTCCCATCTTATGAAGCTTTAAAAAGTACATTCATAATCAATGGTTTCAAAGTTGATTAGACATATCACAACATATTTACATAACCCAGTCTATCTTGGAGTGAAGATTAACACAAGCCTGCAGAAATCTTTCAAGAATGAGTAATAGATAATTGCTGCTCCATACAGGATCTAAAAGGCAATTAGATTAGATGATGATGCAAGCAAGCTGCAGACTATGAAGTATCGACACAAGGTACTGGTTTATTTTAGTCACGCGTACCAAGATAGTGAAAAACTTTGATGGACTTTATCGTGCAATAAACATTATTCCCTATATCCTGTTTCTGCACACTGTGGACGGCTCGATTGTAATCGAGTGTAGTCTTTCCATTGACTGGATGGCACCCAACAAAAAGCTTTTCACTGTACCCCGTGACAAAGTTTAGTTTAGAGATACGGCACAGAAACAGTCCCTCCGGGTCGGTGCCGACCAACGATCCCCACACATTAACACTATCCTACACCCACTAGTAACTATTTTTTACATTTGCTAAGTTAATTAACCTAAAACCTGTACGTTTCTACAAACAAGCAAAATGGGTAGTGCTGAGAGAACAATACCACTACGAGAAAGTGCAAATAAAAAAAGTGCAAAGGCTGCAATGAGGTAGATTGGGAGATCAAGACTACGCCCATTGCTGATAACAACAGGGAAGCAGCAGCTCCTGAATTTGGTAGTGCGTGCTTTCAAGGTTCTGTATTTCCTGCCTGACGAGGGGACGAGGGGATGAGTGGGGTGCAAATGCTGCTTGATCATGTTGGGAGTCTGGGATTCTGTGGATTGCCACTCCAACTCTTTTAGAGTCTGAAGAAGGGTCTCGACCCAAAATGTCGCCGATCTCCTTCGCTCCTTAGATGCTGCTGCACCCACTGAGTTTCTCCAGCTTTTTGTGTACCCCCAATTCTTTTATTATTGAGCACCAGTGGTGGTATCTCCATGTCCAGAAGCCCCACCTCTCTTGCAGGAGGATGCGTTCAGTGCGGTAGCAAAGACCAAAGCTCCACAAGCCACCTGCTGCATCGGACCTTAAAAAATATCCTTCATTTGCATGAAAGCCTATTCTGGAAGCCCAGATCATTTGCCTCCCAGCTCATTTAGAGTTAGGAAGCTCAGCCTGAAGCAATAACTAGTTTCATTATGTGTAGGAAGCCCTTCAGCCCACTGGGTCCCTGCCGACCAGCCATCCCCGCACATTAAAACTATCCTACACCTACGAGGGATAATTTTTACATTTACCAAGCCATTAACTTACGAACCTGTATGCCTTTAGGGTGTGGGAGGAAACCGTAACTCCCAGAGAAAGCCCACGCAGGTCACGGGGAGACCGTACAAATTCCGTACAGACAAGCACCCGTAGTCGGTATCGAACCCGGATCTCCGGCGCTGCATTCGCTGTGAGGCAGCAACTCTACCGCTGCGCCACCGTGAATGCGCCAAATAGAGTATTTTAGCTCAGTTTGACCCTTTGCTGACCGAGTTGTACATGGAGCGGCACCAGGTGTGTTCTTCCAACACACAAGTGGGGAGAGGATAAACACATCGAGACTGAGTCTCGGGAGTCTTGACATTTGATCACAACTCCCAAAAAGTGAGCGGTAGAAGGGCGGGGGAGGGGGTTGCTGAGGGCCAGTAGCGTTGAGCGCGTCAACACGATAAAGTTCAGGCACTGCAAACTGCTTGGCTCAGACACTTCATTCAATCATATCCAAGCCACTGAGAGACCAGTGGGAAAAATAAGCTGTTCAAATCGCCAGCAACATGGACATTCATGCAGAATTGGAAAGCAGCAATTAAAACAAGGTGGACGTGACACAAAATGCTGCAGTAACTCCGCGGGACAGGGGGGAAGGAACGGGTGATGTTTCAGGTCAAAACCCTTCTTCAGACTAACTCAGACCCTAGTCTGAAGCAGGGTCACCTGTTCCTTCCCTTGCTGCCTGTCCCGCTGAGTTACTCCAGCATTGTGTGTCCATCTTCGGTTTAAGGCAGTATCTGCAGTTCCTTCCTGCACAATTAAAACAGTACGCTATCCCCAGTGCTCCGTTTGCTCTCGAGAAATCTGTCTCCCTCAGCTAACCGGGAAGAGGACAGGCAGCTAGCCCAGTTCCCAGCAGTGAACAGGCACTTGACCCGGATTCCACACAATCCTACCCAGTCATGTGCCGCTTTACCTGCACTTCACTCGGTGGGTGACGGCCACTGGCTTCCTCGTTCCGAACAAGGCCATCGCTACCCAGCGGCGCCGAGCACTTTCTATCGATGTTCACAGCTGCTTCGCCCCAACAGTCTTTTTGCACAAGCTTATCGCCAGACACATTTCGAGCACACAGACATGTTCTGATGTGGACCCCTCCCACTAGCATTTAGGTGCAGCCAACATGCATGAGCTCACCCTTACAAGCAGAACAGCCTTGAATACACAAAGCTTTTACTGCTCTTGTGAACTTTATCCTGCCAGGACAATGGCTTGCTTTCTTCCACAATCAATGTTAACCCCTTCATTCAGTTTTCTTTTTTGCAAAAAAAAAAGTGAAAAGATCGCACGCAACGACTTCCTTGCTGAAGAGAAGCATCTTTCCCTTTTCTATGCTCAGCCATTCTGTTGAACTTATTCACAACTGTGGTGCTTTCCCACCAGTCTCTCCTTCCAGACAGTCAAGCCCAGGTCTGGATCTATTCCCAAACGCACAAAGCGCCCAGGTGACTTTCACCAGGGCAGCTTACAGCCCAGCGGTATGAATATTGAGGTCTCCAACTTGTACCCCCTCTCTCTCCGTCCCTCCCCCACCCATGTCGTCAGACTAGTTTCAACAGACAATGGACAATAGGTGCAGGAGTAGGCCATTCGGCCCTTCAAGCCAGCACCGCCATTCAATGTGATCAAGGCTGATCATCCCCAATCAGTACCCTGTTCCTGCCTTCTCCCCATATCCCCTGACTCCGCTATCTTTAAGAGCCCTATCTAGCTCTCTCTTGAAAGTGTCCAGCGAACCGGCCTCCACCGCCCTCTGAGGCAGAGAATTCCACAGACTCGCCATTCTCTGCGTGAAAAAGTGTTTCCTCGTCTCCGTTCAAAATGGCTTACCCCTTATTCTTAAACTGTGGCCCCTGGTTCTGGACACCCCCAACATCGGGAACATGTTTCCTGCCTCTAGTGTGTCCAAGCCCTTAACAATCTTATATGTTTCAATGAGATCGCCTCTCATCCTTCTAAACTCCAGAGTGTACAAGTCCAGCTGCTCCATTCTCTTAACATATGACAGTCCCACCATCCCGGGAATTAACCTTGTAAACCTACGCTGCACTCCCTCAATAGCAAGAATGTCCTTCCTCAAATTAGGGGACCAAAACTGCACACAATACTCCAGGTGTGGTCTCACTAGGGCTCTGTACAACTGCAGAAGGACCTCTTTGCTCCTATATTCGATTCCTCTTGTTATAAAGGCCAACATGCCATTCGCTTTCTTCACTGCCTGCTGTACCTGCATGCTTACTTTCATAGACTGATGTACAAGGATTCCCAGAGCCCGTTGTACTTCCCCTTTTCCCAACTTGACCCCATTTCACTGTCGTCCTGTTGAGTTGCACCGTCTGTGTAACTCGTTATCACCGAGTCCATAGCCAACAATGAGGTGGTTGGGCCACACTTCCTCGCTGGTCGTTGCTTTTTGCATATCTTTCACTCATTTGCTCTATGCACCGTCTGTACCCCTTGCTTCTCTTTCTCCTGACTCTGAGTCTGAAGAGAGGTCTTGACCTAGAACATTACCCATCCCTTTTCTCCAGAGATGTTGCCTGACCCGCTGAGTTACTCCAGCTTTTTGTGTCTATCTTCAGTAATTATAATAAGGAGCCGTATAGTATGTGGCCGTTTAAGAATAAGGAGTAGGCCATTTAGAACGGAGACGAGGAAACACATTTTCTCACAGAGAGTGGTGAGTCTGTGGAATTCTCTGCCTCAGAGGGCGGTGGAGGCAGGTTCTCTGGATGCTTTTAAGAGAGAGCTAGATAGGGCTCTTAAAAATAGCGGAGTCAGGGGATATGGGGAGAAGGCAGAAACGGGGTACTGATTGGGGATGATCAGCCATGATCACATTGAATGGCGGTGCTGGCTCGAAGGGCCAAATGGCCTACTCCTGCGTCTATTGTCTATCTTCCATTTTAAATAATCAAATATTTCCAAAGTGAATCGCCCGAGGTTCTTAAAACAGAGACACTCGGACAAATCTATTATGAAAGGTGATGCCAGCTTTAAGTCCATTCAATTCAAAATCTATGCCAACAATGACTCATTCGTTATTAGGGGCATTGAACCAAATCAAGAAGGCAATGTCCATAAAATGCTTCCAGCTAAAG
This sequence comes from Raja brachyura, assembly GCA_963514005.1. The sequence continues at coordinate 101,117 of CAUPSL010000276.1, forward strand.
TACCTGCTTGCTAAGCTTCAGCAGTGACGTAGCTCACAGAGTAAACATGCGTGCGGTTTGCACAATGATGGCGTGAGGGGTTATGGGGAGAAGGCAGGAGAATGGGGTTTAGAGGGATCAGCCATGATTGAATGGCAGAGTAGAGTTTGAATGGCAGAGTAGAGAATCGCGACCCGAAACGTCGCCCATTCCTTCTCTCCCGAGATGCTGCCTGTCCCGCTGAGTTACTCCAGCATTTTGTGTCAAACTTCAATAGAAAAGAGCTCTCAGGCCCCATTCTGGGACAAGCACATTTTCCATTACGTTCACCGTAATAAATGGCACCTGAAAAGCGCATTATTATGTGAGGACCCAGAGAAAGACGGTCATTTTATGCAAAGTAAAGGAACTCTCTCTCTCTCTCTTGTTCTCTCTCGCTGCTCCCCCCTCTGTGACTCCTCCTGCTCTCCAGCTCTCTCTCCCCCTCTGCCCTGACTCTCAGTCCGGAAGAAGGGTATCGACCCGAGACGTCACCCATTCCTTCTCTCCAGAGATGCCGCCTGTCCCGCTGAGTTACTTCAGCATTTTGTGTCTATCTTAGGCGTAAACCCACATCTTGAAAGCATCCAGAGAACCGGCCTTCACCGCCCCTCTGAGGCAGAGAATTCCACAGACACACCACTCTCTGTGAGAAAAAGTGTTTCCTCATCTCCTTCCTACACGTCTCTCTCTTGTATGACATGAGAATTAAGGGACAGATGTTTATGGGTAACACGAGGGGGAACTTCTTTGCTCAGAGAGTGGTGGCTGTGTGGAATGATCTTCCCGCAGACGTGGTGGAGGCAGGATCGATTGTGACATTTATAAGTAAAGTGGATAGGTATATGGACGGGAAGGGAATGGAGGGGTATGGTCTGAGTGCAGGTAGATGGGACTAGGGGAAAATAAATGGTCGACACGGACTGGAAGGGCCGAGAAGGCCTGTTTCTGTGCTGTAATTATTATATGGTTATATGGTATAGTTTCGTTTTCAAACTGCCACAATCAACGATAACCCCTTAATTTAATTAATTTTTTTAAAGAAATGAATCACACACAACCACCTGTTAAAAATGTAACGTATTCTGCATTTTACTTCATGACACAACAGAAATCAGGCAACATGGGAAAGAATTAAATAGCCTGCATGTGACAGATTACAATTAGAAATGCGCATACTTAAGGGCCCATCCCACTTTCACAACCTAATTCACAACCTTTTTGACTTGTAGACATTTTTCATCAGGCTAGAAAAAACGTCCCGGCCTACTTGATGCCACGAGTACATACGACTAGCATCACGACCTGCTACGACCTTGTGGCGGCCATGCTGCGCGTACGAGTCAAGGGCAAACTCGGCAGAGGTCGTGAATTAGGTTGTGAAACTGGGACAGGCCCTTTAAACATTTGAAACAATGGTACAAAATAAGCAACAGTCCATAAAATGCTTCGAGCTAAAGTACCTCCTTGCTAAAGTTCAACAGTGACATAGCTCACACAGTGAGTGCACGTGCGATTTGCACAGTGACGGTGCTAGGGGGGAAGGGGAGGAGGCAGGAGAGTGGGGTCGAGGCACAATCAAGAGGCTGATGCTCATGATCGGCTCAGTCTCGATAAACTACACCCTATAACCTAGAGCAGAGAAAAATTAGCATTACTCATTAGGACGACTTTTATTTTTGTGTTAGCCTGTAATTTCCCCAAAGAAAATGGCACGACTCGTGCCTCCCTATCCATCAAGTCCAAAGGGCCCTCGCCATAGATGCCAGATTGTATCACCACTTTACCCCAGGTCAGGGTGACTGGTTGTGCATCGTTGCACAGGTAGGTTAGAGGAACAAAGGGATTGCACAGCTCAAATATGCCACTCACTCAAAAAGTCGCACCACAGGTTAGCAAGGCCATTAAACAAACTGGACAAGAGCAAGGGTCGATTTGTCGAGCAATAGGAATTGAATGTTGGGAAGTTGTGTGAACTATGCATTGAGTAGGAGGGAAGTGCAGATTCAGAGTCTGAAGAAGGGTCTTGACCCGAAAAACGTCATCCATTAGTTCTCTCCAGAGATGCTGCCCGACCCACTGAGTTACTCCAGCATTTTGTGTGTAACTATGCATTGAGCTTTGCTTTTAGAAACATAGAATATAGGTGCAGGAGTAGGCCATACGGCCCTTCAAATCTGTACCGCCATTCATGGCTGATCATCCAACTCAGTATCCTGCACCTACCTTCTCTCCATACCCCATGATCCCTTTAGCCACAAGGGCCACATCTAACTCCCTCTTAAATATAGCCAATGAACTGGCCTCAACTACCTTCTGTGGCAGAGAATTCCACAGATTCATCACTCTCTGTGTGATAAATGTTTTTCTCATCTCGGTCCTAAAAGACCCCCTTATCCTTAAACTGTGACCCCTTGTTCTGGACTTCACCAACATCGGGAACAATCTTCCTGCATCTAGCCTGTCCAACCCCTTAAGAATTTTGTACGTGTCTATAAGATCCCCCCCCGTCAATCTTCTAAATTCTAGCGAGTTCAAGCCGAGTCTATCCAGTCTTTCTTCATATGGAACTCCTGCCATCCCAGGAATCAGTCTGGTGAACCTTCTCTGTTCACAAGATTGATTTTGGAACACAGAGGCACACGGACATACACACACACACAGGCGGGTCTCGACCCGAAACGTCGCCTATCTCCTTCGGTCCTTAGATGCTGCTGCGCCCGCTGAGTTTCTCCAGCCTTTTGTGTAACCCACACACACAGGCTAACAGTTCAAGTAACCATATTGTGAACAAGCTTAGAGATTCTGGATGAGGTGAAAATAAATCTCCACAGAGAAGACTGGAAATGCAATGGTTTAAACACACTGGGATAGTACAAGCCGGCCGGGATCTCTTTTCTCTTGGAAGGGGAAAGATGAGGGGCAGCACGGTGACGCAGCGGTAGAGTTGCCACCTTATAACAAATGAGCGCCGGACACCCAGGTTCGATCCCAACTACGGGTGCTGTCTGTACGGAGTTTGTACGTTCTCCCCGTGACCTGCGTGGGTTTTCTCCCAGATCTTCGGTTTCCTCCCACACTCCAAAGACGTGCAGGTGCGTAGGCTAATTGGCTTGGTAAATGTAAAAAATTGTCCCTAGTGTGTGTGTGTGTGTGTAGGATAGTGTTAATGTGCGGGGATCGCTGGTCGGCACGGACCAGGTGGGCCGAAGGGCCTGTTTCCACTCTGTATCTCTAAGCTAAAACACCTTTAAAACTACAAAAGGGTGGCGATGGGGAGAAAATGTTTCTATTTTGTGAGGAAAATCATAACGAAAAGGCTACAATAACAGATTATTAACAAGAAATGCAGTAGAGAATTTGCAGGAAACTTCTTGATCCAACAAGTGACGGGAATAGACAAAAAAACGCTGGAGAAACTCAGCGGGTGAGGCAGCATCAATGGAGAGAAGGAATAGGCGACGGAACGTAGATGCTGCCTCACCCGCTGAGTTTCTCCAGCATTTTTTTGTCCACCTTCGATTTTATTGCAGCATCCACTCTCGAGGGAGGTTCGAACCAAACAGCACATATTCACAGGGGAAGATTGGACTCACGTTTGGGAGAAGGGAATAGAAGGGATAAACAATGATAGTTTAAGATGAGCAAAGGCAAGAGATTCAAGTCAACTGTACTGTGTGTACCATATCAGAATGAATTATTCTTACAATGATGATTGGGTCAGACTGGACTGCCTCAGAGGGTGGTGGAGGCAGGTTCTCTGGATGCTTTCAAGAGAGAGCTCGATAGGGCTCCTAAAAATAGCGGAGTCAGGGGGATATGGGGAGAAGGCAGGAACGGGGTACTGATTGGGGATGATCAGCCATGATCACATTGAATGGTGGTGCTGGCTCGAAGGGCCGAATGGCCTACTCCTGCACCTATTGTCTATTGACGTCGTCAGGTCAGAGCTGGTCTTGATTTTGATTTTATGCCCAGCAGATCTCTAGCCTGGATGACCCAAGACAATATCCAGTTTAGTTGAGACATACAGCGCGGTAACAGGCCCTTCGGCCCACCGAGTCCATGCCGACCAGCGACCCCTGAACACCAGCAATGTCCTGCACACTCGGGACAATTTAGAACTTACACCCGAAGCCAATTAGCCTACAAATCTGGACGTCGTTGGATGTGGGAGGAAACCGGAGCACCCCGGGAAAACCCACTGGATCACGGGGGGGGGACATGCAAGCTCCGATCAGACAGCACCCACAGTCAGGATCAAACCCGGGTGTCTGGAGCTGTGAGGCAGCAACTCTACCCCTGCGCCACCGTGCCTCTCCAAGTTATCGAACCCTCTTTGCGCCACATTGCTATGATTTAGGAAACATCAGCGATCTTGTGCAATGAAAACTCTGACAAACAACAATGGTACAAATGACGAGCTAGTCTGCTCTGGTGATGTTGGCTAGTGGATAAACAGTGATCACAAGACCCTTGCTGTTCTTCAAAACGGTGTCATGGGATCTCTTAGATCCAGCCGAATGGTTATTGGTTTAATGTCTCACCTGAAGGACAACACATTTGACAGCGCGGCATTCTGCCCCAGTGGAGAGACAACCAGAATACAACAGGAATGGGACATAAATGGAAGGAGCAAGCATTAGACTCCTTCCTGCACCACCACCACTCAATGCAATTGACAGTGTTGCCTGCACTAACCCCATAATCTGCCCTTAATATACAAAAAACAATCTAATGTGGATATAATCTGACTCAGCACTAGTGGACGGCTGCTAATATGGTGCGTCTACCTTCGATTTAAACCAGCATCTGCAGTTCTGTCCTCCAGAGATGCTGCCTGTCTCGTTGAGTTACTCCAGCATTTTGTGTCTACCTTCGATTTAAACCAGCATCTGCGGTTCTTTCCTCCAAAGACAGACAATAGATAATAGGTGCAGGAGTAGGCCAGCAACGCCATTCAATGTGATCATGGCTGATCATCCCCAATCAGTACCCCGTTCCTGCCTTCTCCCCATATCCCCTGACTCCGCTATTTTTAAGAGCCCTATCTAGCTCTCTCTTGAAAGCATCCAGAGAACCGGCCTCCACCGCCCTCTGAGGCAGAGAATTCCACGGACTCACCACTCCCTGTGAGAAAAAGTGTTTCCTCGTCTCCGTTCTAAATGGCTTACTCCTTATTCTTAAACAGTGGCCCCTGGTTCTGGACTCCCCCAACATCGGGAACATGTTTCCTGCCTCTAGTGTGTCCAAGCCCTTAACAATCTTATATGTTTCTGTCTGCCTGTCCCGCTGAGTTACTCCAGCATTTAGTGTCTACCTTCGATTTAAACCATGATGTACCTTGTCCGGTCCATGGTCACAATGTAATATTAGCATTCTTTGTTGAGTTTAGAGGTACAGCGTGGAGCCACGGCCACCCAGTCCACGGCGATCATCGATCACCCGCTCACACTACTTGTACGTTATCTCACTTTCTCACACGCTCCGTACACACTAGGGGCAATTATACAGAGGCCAATCGACCCACAGTCACACTCGTCTGTGGGAGCTGGGAGGAAAGCAGAGCGCCCAGACAGAACCCGCGCAGTCGCAGGGAGAACGTGCAAACTCCACACTGACAGCACCCGAGGTCAGGATCAAAGCGGATCTCTGGCTCTGCGAGGCAGCAGCTCTACGGGTTGCGACACTGTGCCACCCTTAATTATCCAAAAATCTATTCATCTCCAACTCAAATGTTCTTTTGGATGCTCACACACAAGCACACATTCTTCATTCTACGCAGCAAACGATGGCAAGGTATTCAACTGTGCATGACTTCACAGTCGAGTTGATCTTTGCCATTTGGGGGCGGCCCAGTGGTGCAGCGGTAGAGTTGCTGCCTCACAGCTCCAGAGACCCATGTTCCATCCTGACTACGGGTGCTGTCTGTTCGGAGCATATACGTTCTCCCCCTGATTTGCGAGGAATTTCTCCGGGTGCTCCGGTTTCCTCCTACGCTCCAAAGGCGTACAGGTTTGTAGGTTAATTGCTTTGATCATTTGTATGCGGGCATCACTGGGTATCAGTGGGCCGAAGGGCCTGTTTCCACACTGTAGCTCAAAACTAAACTGGCTTTAAGTTAGCTCCTCTGGAAGTCACATATGTTTAGCTACTGGATGTGGACATGAGCACAAGCTGCCTGCCACCACCCCAGCTACTGCTCTGTGATACAAGGACATATTAGTATGGACGGGGCGGAAGATTGCAACCTTCACGTGGTCCGCCCTGTTTCGACTAATGCAATCAACTCGACGTGCACAAACGGAAGATCAAATACAACAAGTTGTCCAACAACTTTAGGCTGTGCACGCCACACGAAAGAAGAAGATATTAGTATGGATGTCAGGAGTAATGGGCAGGAGAATGGGGTTACGAGGGAAAAATGGATCGGCCATGATTGAATGGCGGAATAGACTTGATGGGCCGAAAGGCCTAATTCTGCTCCTATCACTTATGAACTTGCATGCACCGGGAAGCTGCTCACCATTTTTCCTCTTGTTCAAAGGGGAAAAGCCGTTGGTTGACTGGAGCGTGAGCTCTTGCAGCTCGTTTGTGACGGCTTCACTCTGCGGACTCGGGGCAGAGCCATCCTCGTCACCGTCGCCAACCCCACCACCGCCCGACCCCTTACCAGCGACGGCGAGGGGAAGGCTGGCTTCATTCGGCAAATCCACTTTGGCTTGGTTATTAACCTGAAACGATCAAAACGGAAAAAGGTATGTTAAAAATACGAGCACATTCTGACCGCTCTATCGTTTCCTAATTGGGGGGGGGGCTCAAAAGAATAAACAGAGGCTGTAATTACAAATTTCAATACTTTGGAAAGTTGTGTTCTGTTTGCAACGTCACCGTTAAGCAGGAGAAACAATGAACTGCAGGTGACGGTTAATACACAAAATGACACAAAGTGCAAGAATAACTCAGCAGCTTGGGCAGCATCTCTGGGCAAATACAAAGTACGGGAGTGACTCAGCAGGAAAATGGGTCTCGACCCGAAACGTCCCATCCATGTTCTCCAGAGATGCTGCCCGGCCTGCGTAGCTACTTCAGCAGTTTGTGTCCATCACCCTTACGCCGTTGGGCCACGTGAATTCTGCTGAGATAACTATCGATGATGAGACATTGAAAGACGTGGATCACATTCTTCGTGTCAGGATCCATCTTGCGGAACAGGTGGGTCGGCAACAATAACCAAATTCACCACGGCCATCGCGCACCCCAGGAACTCGTGAAGGTTAAGACCTCAAAGCCCGGCATTCATCGCAGGGTCTTCAGGAATACAGCGACCTCCCATTCTCCCCGACAACTCAGAGGTGTGAAACCACTGCAGCAGCCACCCCCGAGCACTGATAAACACCATGTGCGCCATCGCAATCACCTCCCATATCCACTGACAGGGCGCAGAGCAGGTTTACGAGAATGATCCCGGGGACGATTGGGTTACATATGATGAGCGTTTGTGTTTACGAAGGAACAGCAGATGCTGGAAAATCGAAGGTAGACAAAAGTGCTGGAGAAACTCAGCGAGTGCAGCAGCATCTATGGAGCGAAGGAAATAGGCGACGTTTTGGGCCGAGACCCTTCTTCAGACTGATGGAGGGGGGGGGGTGAAGGGAGAAGAAAGGAAAAAGGTGGAGGAGGAGCCCGAGGGATCGGGTCTGGGTTAGGATGTGGTCGTAGAGTTGGAGGGAAGGGGGAATCACAGAGGGGGAGCAGTTAGAGAGGAGATTGTGAAACTGTCTCCGGAGGGAGGAGGAGAGCTTCTTCACAGTAGGCATACCTTGAGGAGATATCGCAGTGGAGTAGACAAAGTGTTTAAGAAGGAACTGCAGATGCTGCAAAATCGAAGGAAGACAAAAGTGCTGGAGAAACTCAGCGGGTGCGGCAGCATCTATGGGGCGACCGTTTGACGGCTCCGGGCCTGTACTCGCTGGAGTTTAGAAGGATGAGGGGAGGTTCTCATTGAAACTTGCCAAATAATGAAAGGCCTGGATCGAGTGGATGTGGAGAGGATGTTTCCGCTAGAACCAGAGGGCACAGCCTAAAGGGCCTGTCCCACTGCACAAGGTAATTCAAGAGTTCTCCCAAGTTTTCCCCTGATTCCAACTCGGAGAATGTCCGTAGCAGGTCCGTAGGAGTTCGTGGATGTCTCGTACCGGCTAGTACGAGTAAAAAGTAAAACATGTTTTCATCACGAGTATTTTTTTTAACTTGTGGACATTTTTCACAGTGTTGAACAAACGTCACAAGTTTACCGGATTTCCAGAGTACTTACCGTTAGCATTACGAGCCGTTACGAGACATCCACGAGCTCCCCACGAACATTCTCAGAGTTCAAATCAGGAGGAAAACTCGGGAGAACTCTTGAATTACCTCGTACAGTGGTACAGGCCCTTTAGAATAAAAGGATGTACCTTTACAAAAGAAATGAGGAATTTCTTTAAGCAGAGGTTGGTGAATCTGTGGAATTCATTGCCTCAGGCAGCTGTGGAGGCCAAGCAATAGGGTTTTTTTTTTAAAGCGGAAATTTACAGGTTCTTGATTAGTAATGCCCCTGTCCCACTTAGGAAACCTGAACGGAAACCTCTGGAGACTTTGCGCCCCACCCAAGGTTTCCGTGCGGTTCCCGGAGGTTTTTGTCCTCCGGCAACCACCTTCAACTAGCATCGCAACCGGCTTCGACTAAAAAATTACCGATTTTTAAAACGGAAACCACTTTCGACCATTAGGGAGACTGACAAAGACCTCGGAAACCTTGGGTGGAGCGCAAAGTCTCCATTCAGGTTTCCTCAGTGGGACAGGGGTATAAGGGTGTCATAGGTTACAGGGAGAAGGCAGGAGAATAGGGTTGATAGGGAAAGATAGTTCAACCATGATCGAATGGCAGAGTAGACTCGATGGGCAGAACGGCCTAATTCTTCTCCTTTGATCGATGAAAGAGTCTGAAGAAGGGTCTCGATTTGAAACATCACCCATTCCTTCTCCCCAGAGATGCTGCCTGTCCCACTGAGTTACTCCAGCTTTTTGTGGCTATCTTCGGTCTAAACCAGCACCTGCAGTTCCTTCTTACACTATGACCAATGAACAACAAGGGGGTCAGTCAATACTTATTCATTGGCCAATGTGCCCAGCATTGTGTCTCTGTCTATGCTGAACCAATTGCGATTGTTTGGGGCATATTATCTGGTGTCAGGACTCCATAACAGCAAGTTATTACCAAGTGGACAGGGTGCTTCAAGGATGTTATCAAAGCCTGCCCTCGGGACGGCTGCTATGGAGAGGAGACGGTTGCCTACCTCTTTGCAGAGCGTGGATTTGCAAAAAGAGTCTGGAGAAGTATGCAAGGGTCCCTGGCACGCTTTATCCCGAACAGCTCCGTCACAGAGGACTCTGTGATTTACGGACTGTTCCCAGGGACACATTCAGAGACTGACATCGAGTGCTGCTGGAGGGTCATCAACTCGGTGAAAGACGCCCTTTTGGTCTGCCCGAGCGTTGTTGACCACCCAGCAGAGCGAGATGTCCGTCGGGGAATGTTGCCGACTGGCCCGCTGCAGACTGCAGGAGTACGTGCTGAGGGACGCACTGAAGCTTGGTGCAGCCAACGCCAAGGCTCGGTGGGGGAGGGAGGGCCACAGTCTAAGGTCCTTCCGCTGCTGGACATGGGGGGGCACGGTGTGGTGGAGACGCCCCTCAAAATAAGGGAAGGTATCCCACGCCAGGGGGCCACATGAGTGGCACGGGTGGGGGACACATTTGAGAAATGTGTAGACTGTATTGAACAATTTGTATAGCCTCCGAAAATGTCGGATGAATTTTTTTGCACGGTTCACGTATTATATATATTTATTATTTGAATAAATTTTGAAATTTAAAAAAATAATAAAAAGCCTCGTTAAAGCACCTGAGACATTACAGCAATCTCTGGCCATGACTGCTCAAAATGGAGGAGCGGGATCCAAAATCTCCTACGGGCAGAACATGATGGAGCAGAACCTCGCAAGCGATATGTCGGGAAACCCCTGCCCACCTGCACTAAACGCTGGTTTAGAACATAGTGGCCACAAATCGTCCGTGACCACGAGGGACTGCCTTGGGCAACAATGAATGCAAGTCCGAATAAAATGTGTAACCGCACAGCCCTCGCCAAAAAATGGGTTGCAATATCAAACAATGACCTCCAAGATGAGAGATTAACATTGCATGACTAATGGCCCTTGACAATTTATTTTCTTTTGGCTTCAGGCATCACTCAAACCATAGGCACACAATGAAGCCCATCAAACCACATTCTTTTCAGAAATCTTCAAAGTCTATCACTTTCACCAGGCCTTTTGATCACCCATTTCCTAGTTCACTTTTTCCCCCCATTCACTTTTTGTCAGCCTCCCGTGGTCATTCTTTAAGGGCCTGTCCTACAAGCATGCAACTCTATGCGATGAACGCGATCAAACTAGAAGCGGGGGCCGCGCGGAGGTCGGGTGATCCCCTGTACAGGGCCGTTCCCACCAGCATGAGGTAAGCGCGACCAAACCGGCAGCAGGGGCCGCACGGAGGTCGGGTGAGTGGCGCAACGCGGCGCAAAGTGAGGCGAACTTGGAGCGAAGTCTAAGGTAAGTTCGCCAGGACAGAGAGGGGAACGCAGAGAGGGGCACAGAGGCACACACACAGAGGGCCACGGAGCCACACACATAGAGGGTCACAGAGGCACCTACAGATAGGTTCACGGAGGCACGATGTCGAGGCGGTGTGTAATGCGTCGAGGCGACTGCGATCCGACAAGCCGTTGCCGCGCGCAATTTTTGAACAGTCAGTTTTTCGGAGCCCCGCGCGATGTCAGGACGAACTCCGCACAATTCCGCACGGCTCCGGCGATCGAAGTGGGACCGGCCCCGCGACGCCGGACGGCTCAAGCGACCACGTTATGTCGCGCTCATCGCATAGAGTTGCATGCTTGTAGGACAGGCCCTTTAAGGGCTGTCCCACTGTAGGAAGTAATTCAAGAGCTCTCCCGAGTTTAAAAAAAAATCAAACTCATGGTAAGCACGCAGAATGTACATAGCGGGTACGTCGGAGCTCGGGGACGTCTCTTAGTGGCTCGTAACGCTAACGGCAGGTACTCGGGAAACGCGGTAAGCTCGGGAAGATTTTTCAACATGTTAAAAAATGTCCACGAGAGCCCCGAGTACCTACGAGCGGCTATTACCGTAACTCTCCGAGTTCGAATCAGGGGAAAGTCGGGAGAACTCTTGAATTAGCTCGAACAGTGGGACAGCCCCTTTTTTCATCAAATACATTGGACGTACACGCAGAGTTTTATCACAAGATGCTTCAAAGTGCTGGTCTGAAGGCCCTTTTAAACCTACAGCCATGTTATTATAAGCTATTACTGTCGTGCGTACCAAGGTACTGTGCAGAGCTTTTGTTTGCGTGCTATATAATTAAACCTAATCATACTATACTCAAGTACAAGCCGGGCATGCACATGTACACTGGTAATGCAAAGGGGAAAAAACAGCAGACAAAGATGAAACTTACCCCCAGGTCTAGCCAGCAATGCAGACAATCGCAAGAGTTAGATTACTGCGGAAAGATACTTCCGTTTTAAACAGCGGCACAAACTGTAAAGTCATCGGCTCACAGACCCACACACACCACCTAGCCCGGCTCAAGAACAGCACTTACTAAGACCTGAGACAAAGTGCTGCATTCAGTAAGAGAATGACTCATTCTGCTCCTCCCCGAGGCAAGAGGCAGAGAGATCCCAATGACAAAATGGAAACCGCTCCTCAGAACAATATATCCCCCGCACTTTTAAGACCTGTTTTCAACCTCACTGTAATGAGGCTGCCAAGACACAACAGATACTTTTATTGCCCAGCCCCAGTGTCTTGTTCCAAGATTTCCACAAGAAATGCCAACAGAAACTCAAGGAAGCAGATATTCTATACAAATGTATACTCTTCAGGAGGAACCCTGACCATTAAGGGGCTGTCCCACTGTCCGAGGTAATTCAAGAGTTCTCCCGAGTTTCCCCCGATTCAAACTCAGAGAGTTACGGTAATAGCCGCTCGTAGGTACTCGGGGTTCTCGTGGACATTTTGCACAGTGCTGAAAAAACTCCACGAATTACCGCGTTTCCCGAGTACCTGCCGTTAGCATTACGAGCCGCTACGAGACATCCACGAGCTCTGACGCATCAGATACGTACATTCTATGTACTTACAACGAGTTCGATTTTTTTTAAACTCTGGAGAGCTCTTGAATTACCTCGTACAGCGGGACAGGCCCTTTAGCACTTAGAGCGGCACGGTGGCACAGTGGTAGAGTTGCTGCCTCACAGCGTTTACAACGGGTTCGATCCCGACTACGGGTGCTGTATGTACGGATTTTGTACGTTCTTCCCCTGACCCTGTGGGCTTTCTCCAAGATTTTCGGTTTCCTCCCACACTCCAAAGATGTACAGGTTTGCAGGTTAATTGGCTTGGTACAAATGTCAAATTATTCCTAGTGTTTGTAGGATAGTGTTAATGTGCGGGATTCGCTGGTCGGTGTGGACTCGGTGGGCCAAAGGCCCCGTTTCCACGCACTATCTTTAAAGTGAACCAAACTAAATTAAATAAAATTTGGGGCATAAGATCATTCAGGTCTCATGACCTATACCAGTGTTTACGGGAGAGGCTCCATTTATTTGAATCCATCCTTTGTTACTATGTCTGAAGAAGGGTCTCGACCTGAAACGTCACCTTTTCCTTCGCCCCATAGATGCTGAGTTTCTCCAGCATTTTTATCTACCCTCGATTGTTCCAGCATTTATCTGCAGTTCCTTCTTAAACATTTGTTCCTATCTGTTCTTTTCCAGGTCGTGCCTTGGAAGCGGGTACAATTACAATGTTTAAGCATCATGTAGATACGCGCATGGATGGTAACGGTTTAGATAGCTATGGGCTACAAGCCAGCACAGTTAGATATCTCGGTCAGCACGGACGAGTTGGGCCAAAGGGCCTGTTCCGTGACTTAAACTTAGAAACATAAAAATTAGGTGCAGGAGTAGGCCATTCGGCCCTTCGAGCCTGCACCGCCATTCAATATGATCATGGCTGATCATCCAACTCAGTATCCCGTACCTGCCTTCTCTCCATACCCTCTGATCCCCTTAGCCACAAGGGCCACATCTAACTCCCTCTTAAATATAGCCAATGAACTGGCCTCAACTACCCTCTGTGGCAGAGAGTTCCAGAGACCCACCACTCTCTGTGTGAAAAAAGTCCTTCTCATCTCGGTCCTAAAGGATTTCCCCCTTATCCTTAAGCTGTGACCCCTTGTCCTGGACCTCCCCAACATCGGGAACAATCTTCCTGCATCTAGCCTGTCCAACCCCTTAAGAATTTTGTAAGTTTCTATAAGATCCCCTCTCAATCTCCTAAATTCTAGAGAGTGTAAACCAAGTCTATGCAGTCTTTGTTCATAAGACAATTCTGACATCCCAGGAATCAGTCTGGTGAACCTTCTCTGCACTCCCTCTGTGGAAATAATGTCCTTCCTCAGATTTGGAGACCAGAACTGTACGCAATACTCCAGGTGTGGTCTCACCAAGACCCTATACAACTGAAGTAGAACCTCCCTGCTCCTATACTCAAATCCTTTTGCTATGAAAGCTAACATACCATTCGCTTTCTTCACTGCCTGCCGTTAAGGGAGACTTCATGACTCTCCCTTCATAGAGACAGAAACGTAGACAATAGGTGCAGGAGTAGGCCATTCGGCCCTTCGAGCCAGCACCGTCATTCAATATGATCATGCTTTCTCCCCATATCCCTTGTTTCCCTTAGCCCCAAGAGCTAAATCTAACTCTCTCTTGAAAAATCTAACTAATTCAACGACACTATTGGGAGTAAATACCACATTCCAAGTACAAATAAATAAATAAAGATAAAATTTGAATTTGGCACAACAGTGAGCAGAGGGGAAAGTGATTTGCATTGTTGAAGTAAAAAGCGAACCCAGATACTACACAGAACCATTTGTGAAAGTAATTTGATATCAAGACACCCAGGCGCGTATTCGGAAGGAACTGCAGATGCTGGTTTAAACCGAAGATAAGACACAAAATGCTGGAGTAACTCTGCAGTAACAGGCAGCTTTTCTGGAGAGAAGGAATGGGCGACATTTCGGCTCAAGACCCTCTTTAGACGGATCAAGTCATCAACCTGAAGAAGGGTCTCGACCCGAAACGTCACCCATTCCTTCCCTTCCAGAGATGCTGCTGAGTTACTCCAGCATCTTGTGTCTATCTCAGGCAAGTATTTGGGCAGGTGAGTAAAAACATACTTAAAGAGAGGCCGAAAGCTTGAGAGGGAACTCCAGTCTCAAAGGCCAATGTGGTTTTCCCCTCAATGGGAAGGAATAACAATTTGGGGAAGTACAGAAGGCCAGATCGCAGGAGCACACAGACCTTCCCGGAGTTGTAGATCTCGAGAAAGGCTACTCAAATAGGGAGGCAGGATTTGAAATCTAGGATGAGAATGTGTCCCTAGACCAGGAGTTGAAGTACATCAATATGCACAGAGAGGCAAGTGTGATTACTATGGGGCAGGACGTGAGGCATATTCTACATCGGACCTGATGTATTATTTTTACACCTCCCCACATCCTACCTCTCCGTCCAGCTAGTCTTTATGTAAAAGTGATGAGCGCAAGTGCAAACTTAAGTTCTGCTCATTGGGAGATGAAACTAAATTCTCAACATTTAGAAATTCTCCTGGCAGAAAGAACAAATTAAATTGCATTTCTACACAATTGAGGACAAAGGTGGACCCGGCTTAGGGGGACCATCGAGAGGGAGGGGGAAGGGCAGAACAAAGGAGGACCTGGCACGGGATCATTTGGAACTTTGTCAGTGTCCTTTATGTGGCCACTCTTTGCATACCTTGGGAATGCGAAACAAAGAATTTTAGTGTGACTTGTCCCATGTGTTAATAAAGTATTAATTCATTCAGGTTCAAACAATCCAGCCACCTCCACAGCAAACCAAAGATTTCCTATCAGAGACCTATACGGGGTGGAAGATTGCAACCTTCACGCGGTCTTCCCCATTTCGACTAATGCAATCAACTCGACGTGCACAAACAGATGATCAAATAGAACAAGTTATCCAACAACTTTAGGCTGTGCACGCCACACGAAAGAAGAATAAGAGGCCTATACACATTAACGCCTTCAGCTTCCGATTCATTGCCATCTGCTAACCAACAAGTTCAAGTCTTAGCATGAGAGAGTCAACAATCAGACAGTCACTCAGCGGGGGTGCAGCAGCATCTAGGAGCAAAGGAGATAGGCGACGTTTCGGGTCGAGACCCTTCTTCAGACTGCTCAGGGATCAGGGAAACGAGAGATATAGACAGTGATGTGGAGAGATAAAGAACAACGAATGAAAGATATGCAAAAAAGGGTGAAGGGTCTCGACCCGAAACGTCGCCTATCTCCTTCGCTCCTTAGATGCTGCTGCACCCGCTGAGTTTCTCCAGCTTTTTGTGTAACCCTCGATTCTCCAGCATCTGCAGTTCCTTCTTTAACAATCAGATAGTCACTCTGCAAGAGTCTATATGATAGCAAAGATAAAGCATCTCACTCAACACAAAATGAGAGCACTTTTCAGCGTGGATTGAAGCAGGCCGGGAGGAAAGAGAAGACGGTATGGTTAATGGGCACCGTATTCCCAGACAGGATTTTATAATCTGATATACCCAAAGGTTTATTTTGACCTCAGCTCACAAAGATTTCCAGATGATTATGGCGCACATTCCAGTGCTAACAAACCACTATTCCACACTGAAAGGAAATCCTAGTCTAAACTGCGCAGAAAGATGATTACAGTCAAAAACAGTAAGTTCAACAGTATAACATTACTGATTACAGTAAGTTCAACAGTGTAACGTATACTGACTGGTATATGTTACACTGTACTGACGACACCCCTGGGGCGATAACCCTTCCTCGTTAGAGGGGTGGCCCCACCGGACTCTGCCCCTTCAATGTTCTCAGTACATCCCAAGCCTAGACCCCGGGCAGATCCTGAGCCTTGCATCCACCGTTCACTGACCGTGAGGTAATTTCCTGAAACTCTTCCCACTTCAAGGAGAAAAGACTGCCCAGTCACTTAGCAAAAAGGGCAAGCTTTTTTCTTTAAAAAAAAAATAATTCAGCTGTTAATAGTTTTCAGAGAAAAACATGTACAATACCTTGAACAAAAATGCTGTTAGGATCTAGAATGCAATGTTTACTGAGGGTGAGAAACCTCCACAGTACAAAGGATTGGTAGGAGCAATGCAAGCTGGTCGGTCCCCTGGTGCGGCTGTGGCCATTCATGTAGCCAGGTACATACATACAGGTCACAAAGAGGGTTTTGTTCTCAATCAACTAGCCACAAGGAACACACAGCGCACCATCATCAATTACTGCAATGACGCAGCCTTCGATAGAAGTTGACAATTGCCGTTCAGACGTTGACCTGGAATAGAAGGATCCCTTTAGATCATTTACCAAAGGCCCCAAATGGACATTTTTAATGGCTCCCAAGTGAGGCAGAGAGGCACTTGGACAGCACAAATGACAGTGCTCAAATTCTGCCTGACCTTGAGAATATCAGAAACTCTGACTTTCTAATTGAATGTCACAGAAAATTCAAAGTACATCATATCTGCATCTCAATGGGGACGAATGAGAGAGTTGAGGGCCTGTCCCACCAGCATGCGACTGCATGCGTCTAGCGCGACCAAACGTGGTCGCTTGAGGCGTACAGCCTCGCGGGGCCGGTCCCACTTCGATCGGCGGAGGCGTATGGAGTTGTGCGGGGCTGGTCCCGACATCGCGCAGGGCTCCAGAAATCTTGCACTGTCCGAAAATTCCGCGCACCAACGGCCTGTCGGCCCGCAGGTACAGTGAGGGCGTACGCAGCGTCTAGACTTCGTACGCCTAGCGAGTGGCGTTGCGCGATGACATCACCGCCCGACGTCCAAATTCAGTCGGCCCACCTCCTCCCCAGCTGATTGGTGAGTTTGACGTAAATTACGTCACACGCGAACTTCACGTGTACTTACCGCAAACTTTGCGCAAACTCCACTTCCCTTTGGTCCCGCTAGACGCATGCAATCGCATGCTGGTGGGACAGGCCCTTTACAATCCATGGAACGACCACTACATACGCAATAGTTATGCCCCAACAACCGGCGAGGAATTGTCTTGCGAGAGTGAAGTTGTATAGTGTCTGGTGCCACACAATGCTCTAAAGACTTTACAAGGGGGGTACAGCAGCACAGCGGTAGAGTTGCTACCTTAAGGGGCTGTCCCACTTGGGTGACCTAAGCTGCTAGTTTAGAAGAGTTTCCCCTGGACTCAAACTCGCAGCATGGTCGACACGAGATCCTAGAAGGTCGTATGAGGTGGCTGGAACTCTCCTTCATACTCGAGGGAGGTTCCCGCCTCCACGCGGCCTCAGTTAGGTTGTGGAAAATTTTTCAGCATATTGAAAAATTTTCCGAGAGTAGAATTTGGTCGGCATGGGTCTTTTTCACTCGTAGTGCAGTGGAGTGGGGTCGCTATTTACTTACAGGCAGGCGAGGACAGCCGTAGGCAATCTCCTTCGCTGACCGGGCATTTTGATTGGCTCATTGGAGTTTCAAGACCCAGGTAAAATGCCCGCTAAACTTTGTTAAACTTCTTAAAAGTGTCCCGATTCTTTCTCCCCCCTTCTCCTCCCTTCTCTCTTTCCTCTTCATTGCGCAGACAGTGCTCCTCCGCTGTCCCTGGCCCCCACCTTTGCGATGTGTGTGCGTGTGCGGTCGGTAGGTGCAGCTCGCAGTTCGTGTCGATCCTGCTCGCGGTTTCAACGCGGCCGGTCGATCCACCTCGAGGCTTTCCTGGCGAGTGCCCTCGAGCTTGAAGGTCGAAGGCACTCTTCTGGGCTCGCCCAAGTGATCCAGGTTCGATACTGACTGCAGGTGCTGTCTGTACGGAGTGTGCACGTTCTCCGTGATCATTCTCCAGGTACTCCGAATGCAATACAGTACAGCCAGTGTGGGGGACACAACTAGTAATAACTCCTTAACAACTTTCCATCGGAAAATTAAAGTCAGCAAGTTATGACAAGGCAAATCCCGATGATAAATGCCACCTCTTTCTGATTATGTCACATTCAAGGATAACACAAAGATTGAAAAAATGGCTTACCTTGTCAGCTTTATTAACCAGCAGTTCGAGGTCTGTTTACACTGCAGATGAAAACACCCACTTCTTCAAGCAGTGTTATCTAACCATTGTCTGTTATCTTGCCACCTCTTCCTTTCACACCCCGCCAACTCACCTTGAATTTTGGAATTCCCCTTTATTCTTTGAAAATCGATTAAACTGCAAATGCTAGAAATGTTTTGTTTTTTTTAGCTTTAGTTTTAGAGGTGCAGCACGGAGAGGGGCCCTTCGGCCCACCGAATCCGCACACTAGTTCTATCCTACGCACACTGGGGACAATTTACAGAAGCCAATCAACCTGCAAACCTGCACGTCTTTGGAGCGTGGGGGGAAACCAGGACACCCGGAGAGAACCCACGCAGTCACAGGGAGAATGTACAAACGCTGTACAGACAGCATCTGTAGTCGGGAAAGAACCCCAATCTCTGGTGCTGTAAGGCAGTAGCTCGACCACTGTGCCGCCCCAAATCTAAATCAAGCACAGAAACCGTTGGAAATACTCTGCAGGTCGGGATGAGAAAAAAGTGAACACTTCAGGTCAGAGCCCCTTTGACAGAACTAAAAAGGAGACAGAGAAGCTGGTAAAGCTGCAGGGAGACTGGGAAGGGAATATTTCTTTATTCCACTGCTCTTAGTTCTATATTATCTTCAAACACCAATGATGTTTTGCGTAAATGAGAATCTCCCTAGTGTTAAAGAAGGAACTGCAGATGCTGGAAAATCGAGGGTACACAAAATGCTGGAGAAACTCAGCGGGTGCAGCATAATCTATGGAGCGAAGGAGATAGGCAACGTTTCGGGCCGAAACCCTTCTTCAGATCCTAGAATATCCCTATATGCAATATATAGGGTCTGAGGAAGGGTCTCGACCCGAAACGTCACCTATCTCCTTCGCTCCTTAGATGCTGCTGCACCCGCTGAGTTTCTCCAGCCTTTTGTGTACCGTGCACTCTATATTTGATTAGTACGGGCGTCAGGGGTTTTTGGGAGAAGGCAGGAGAATGGGGTTAGGAGGGAGAGATAGATCAGCCATGAGTGAATGGCCGACTATACTTGATGGGCCGAATGGCCTAAATCAGCTCCTATTAGATGACTTTCTTCTTCTTCTTCTTGCGTGGGGCGTGCACAGCCTAAAGTTGTAATACAACTTGTTCTGTCTGATCTTCTGTTTGTGCACCACAGGTTATTTGCATTTGTTGAAACAGGGTGGACCAAGTGAAGGTTGCAGTCCCCCACCCCACTCATGACCTTATCTTAACCTTCACTCATGGTTCAAGTTGCTGTAGGGGATTTCCAGAGTTACTGAAGGCACTGGATAAACACGTGTTTCCTTCCATCGAGAGTAGACAAACATGCTGGAGAAACTCAGCGGGTGAGGCAGCATCTATGGAGCGAAGGAACAGGTGACGTTTCGGGTCGAGACCCTTCCATTGAGAGATCAGATGAATCAATCTCCCGTCGGTGAACTTGCAGAAATTCGCCCATTGGAAGCAACTACAGTCAAGCTCATAAAGTTCCCACAATAAGAGCAAAGAAATGCCAGAAAACTCTCATCATTAAACTGAAGTTAACTGCATTGCAATTTGGATTTTTTTTCCCTCGATCCTCTGCTTTCTCCTGCCACCCAGCAATTGTACTGAATGTCCTTGGCTGTTTTCACCCACACTTCCTGTGCAAGCTTGCCTGTAGTCAAACAGCAGTAAGAAAGAAACAATGCTGAGATTTCACTGCCTGGAATCTGTCACGTATGCCCAATGTATGCTACCCAGGCCGCTGGCGAACTTCCACGGAAAACCGGTCCGCCAATCCTCCCGACGTTCGTTTGTGGTCACAATACACCTTGTATTTGTATTACTAAATACCAGTGTGAACCTCTCTCCGATGGGTTCATCACATAGGTAAAACACAGGGACATAGACCAAGGCAGCTCGAACCAGCTCATCCACTTAGAAACATAGAAAACAGGTGCAGGGGGAGGCCATTTTGTCCTTCGAGGCAGCACCGCCATTAAGTGTGATCATGGCTGATCGTCCCCTATCAGTAACCCGTGCCTGCCTTCTCCCCATATCCCTTGTCTCCACTAACCCCTAGAGCTCTATCCAACTCTCTCTTAAATCCATCCAGTGACTTGGCCTCCACTGCCGTCTGTGGCAGGGAATTCCACAAATTCACAACTCTCTGGGTGAAAAAGATTTTTCTCAACTCAGTCTTAAATGACCTCCCCTTTATTCTAAGACTGCGGCCCCTGGTTTTTTATATTTCAAAATAGACTTTATTCGCGCAATAAATATTTACAATACATCAACCGTACGAAAAATCCATCCGACATTTTCGGAGGCTATACAAATTGTTCCATACAGACTGTGGCCCCTGGTTCTGGACTCGCCCAACATTGGGAACATTTTTCCACTGCACTCACGCATCCAACGTTGCCCCAGGGTAGACAGTCATCGCCTCTCTTTTAGTCCATAATGGGACGGTGGTGACAAACGGTGGTCACTCTTATCACTCTCTAAAAGAAACTGCAGATGCTGGAATCTTGAGCAAAACACAAAGTGCTGGAGGAACTCAAAAAAGTCGCAGAGTATTTCGGGAGCGAGTGGACAAGTGATGTTTCGGGTTGGGACCCTTCTTCAACCAAAATGGTGACCTACTCTTTGAAACTTTTTGGAAAACCATTCGTTGGATATAAGGTTTAAGAAGGAGCTGCAGATGTTGGAAAATCGAAGGTAGACAAAAATACTGGAGAAACTCAGCGGGTGAGGCAGCATCTATGGAGTGAAGGAATAGGCAACGTTTTGGGCCGAAACCCTAAGGGAAGGAAATAGGCAAGGTTTCGGGCCGAAACCCTTTGGGTTTCGGCCCGAAACCTTGTCTATTTCCTTCGCTCCATAGATGCTGCCTCACCCACTGAGTTTCTCCAGCATTTTTGTCTACATTGGATATAAGGGCTTGGTTTAATTTAACCAAGTGAGAGGCAATGTTAAGAACTACTTAGTCATTCAACAGAAGCCAGGGTGGAATCTTTCAAAGACTGAGGTGAATGCAAGTCACAATCCCTCTGGGCATGAAAACTCAATGAAAACTCGATAGAGAACTGCTCTTGTAGACTTTAAAAGGGTCTACAGGCAGTCTCCAGGGCTCCGTTCCTAAGAACCGTTTGTTTCCTGAACGATTAAAAAATTAAAATTTAACAAAAAAAAATTGGAATCAATTATTTACACAAGAAGAATATGTTTAATACAAAACAATACCAACAAACACCAGCATGGCACTAAGTAAAACAAATATTCTGTATAGTTATGCTTTATAACTTACAGACCTATCTCCAAAGTTGTATTATTGATAAAATACTCCTTTCTTCTTTATTGAATGAATGAATGAATAGCCTTTATTGTCATTCAGACCTTTCGGTCTGAACAAAATTTCGTGCCTGCAGTCATGCATATATTTTTTTTAAAAACACACAATAAACACAAAATTAACATCCTTATTATGCCTTTTAAAAAAAAAATCGTACTTTCTATCTATTAAAAAAAAACTAAATAGAAGCAGACTTAATATACAACTGATAAAGGAGGACCACTATTATTTTGATAGCTGGATTCCCACCTATTTGCAACTTATGATTGATATATAAGAAATGTTTGTGTTATGATATGCATATGCTTCTACTAAAAATATTCTTTAAAAAATATATATATACTGAAAATGAGAAGAGTCCCAACCCGAAACGTCGCCTATCTCCTTCGCTCCTTAGATGCTGCTGCACCCGCTGAGTTTCTCCAGCTTTTTGTGTAACCAACTATATTGCAATCCTTGTCAAGGATGCTTTCCACCCCCCGCGGTGCCCAGCGGTCCCGCAAATCCCCCAGGGCGCCCGTGGACAGCGTGTGGTCCCTCTCTAGTGCCACCCGGGCGCGGACGTAACCCCGGAAAAGGGGCAGGCAGCCGACTCGGGCAATGCTCTCTTCCGCCTGGCCCCGTGACACGTGGATGGTCAGCCTGGCCAGGCCCAGGAGCAACCCAACCAGGACATCTTCAGCTCCACCCTCTCCTCTATGCACCGGGGTGTCCGAACACGACTGGCCTGTTGGTAGGTGGCAAAAGAATTAGAGCAGTGCAAGGGAGGATCGCAGAAACAGCTCGACGGGAGGGTGAGGAGCAGCAGACCCCAGATTCCTCCTGGGATAAACACACACAAAGCTGGAGCCCCCGACTCTCAGTCTGAAGAAGGGTCTTGACCTGAAACGTCACCTATTCCTTTTCCCCACAGAAGCT
This sequence comes from Raja brachyura, assembly GCA_963514005.1. The sequence goes on from CAUPSL010000276.1 coordinate 123,704, forward strand.
GTCTGACCCGCTGAGTTACTCCAGCTTTGTGTGTCTTGCTTCGGTTTAAACCAGCATCTGCAGTTCCTTCCCACACATTTTGTCTGCACCCAGAAATTGCCAGCTTTTGTCATGAAGATTTAGCCCTTCCAGGTTTAGTCCCATCAGGGCTTCACTCACCCCAATCCAGCTACGTCAAACTTCCAATGGGCGTACTTCCTACACTCGCCCAACCTTCACACAGGGCAAGACATTGCTCAAGGTTGGAAAACACAGTCTGATCCGCAACGAGTGCTTGCAGCAAACTACACGCTCTGGTTTCCCCCGGAACGTCCCAGATTTGGTTTCCAGGCGACTGATCATTTCCTAAAACTGGTTTAGCCTGCTGAATGAGTGCCAAGACAACAGTGCAACACAACAACAGCCGAAGGCTTTACTTTTTTAATGAAAACATACAATTTAACTCCCACACACGATGTACTCGCTCCTTATAGGACGACAGGGATGTGGGATTAAAATTTGCCAGCCACAGTGGACTGGAGAGCTTGCAACAACAACTTCTCATTCACCAATGCTCACTGTGCTCTCCAGATGAACCAAGAGATTACGTTGGTAATAATTTTCCACAGTTCCTGACGACAGATAAAAAGCACGAAAGATGTGGAGCACAAAAACCAGGTCATTTGAACCAACAGGTAATGCTCCCTCCCCAGAAGCTGCCCGATTCTCCAGCTTATCCAATGCTGTTTTACTGCAGAAAGAAAAATCGCCCAGAAAAGAAGGGGTGCACCAGAAATACGACACAAGAGATTCTCAATGAGGAGCGTAGGATCCATCAGATACAGACACAAGGAACTGCAGATGCTGGTTTACAAAAAAGATGCCAAGTGCTGGATTAACTCAGCGAATCAGCGGCATGTCTGGAGAATATGGATAGGTGGCGTGCCGGGGCTGGGACCCTTCAGTGAAGAAGATTCCTGACCCGAAACGTCACCTACCTGCCATCTCCATCCGAGAAATTGCAGAGAACTGCAGATGCAGCCCAGACCATCACACAGACCAACCTCCCTACCACTGATTCCACTCACTTCTCGACAAGGCATAATCAAGGACGGGACGGGGATGGGAGATTGCAACCTTCACGTGGTCCGCCCCGTTTCGACTAATGCAATCAACTCGACGCGCACACACGGAAGATCAAATAGAACGAGTTGTCCAACAACTTTAGGCTGTGCACGCCACACGAAAGACAAAGAAGAAGAAGAAGAAGAACGAGACGCACCCCCCCGGCCACTCCCTCTTCTCCCCACTCCCATCAGGCAAACGGTGTAGAGCTGCGAAAATGCACGTCTCCAGATTCAGGGACAGTTTAATTCCCAGCTGCTGAACGATCCTACCAACAGCCCGAGAGCGGTCCCGAACTACTATCTACCTCATTGGAGACCCTCGGACTATCTTTAATCGGATTTTATCTTGCAGTAAACATTATTCTGTTCATCGTGGAATTGTACACTGTGGACGGCTCGATTGTAATCACGTGTTGTCTTTCTGCTGGCTGGTTAGCATGCAACAAAGGCTTTTCGCTGTACCTCGATGAACTAAACTCATCACTAAACGCAGATAACGAAACTCAGCGGGTGCAGCAGCATCTATGGAGCGAAGGAAATAGGTAACGTTTCGGGCCGAAACCCAAAGGGTTTCGGCCCGAAACGTTGCCTATTTCCTAAACCTGCTAAGTTTCTCCAGCACTTCGATTTTCCAGCATCTGCAGTTCCTTCTTATACACTAAACTCAGATATGCTACCTGACCCACTGAGCTACCCCAGCATTGCACTTCTCCTCCCCTTCTCCTCTCCCCCCCCCCCCCCCCCCGGATACAGTTTCGAAAAGTGGAGAGAGAGGCAGCTTGAAAGAAGAGAATATGACTTTGATAAATAACACCTGAGAACGTTACAAACACAACTCCGCACAACGCCCATTCACCCAAAGTATAAATTGCAACAGATACACAAAAGGAGGCAAGACTGGCCATGTTACACCTGCACCCCGGGGGCAGATATTTACAACTTCTGGCCTGTCACGTTTGGACAGGTATGTATAATCCTGGCTTGCATTCTTTCGCCCCGAGCTGCAGAGGCATTGATCAGTGCAGCTGTCAAGCCCAGACTCAGGCAAAACAAAGGAGCAGACTGAGGCAACGCCATTCTTTATAATAACCGCTACCACCTCCAACTTGAAAACCCGTAACACGAGATGCTTTTAATGGGCATTGGTATTCTCCAGTCGGTGAGTATGTAGTTCATGCGTGACAGATTTACTTCTCGATTGTTCCCAGTCCCGTCAAGTAACAGGGGTGCGACAAACATACGATGAAAGTCCAACCATGCACAATGAGCTGAAGATCGACACAAAAAGCTGCAGAAACTCGGCAGGTCAGGCAGCATCTCTGGACAATGGGTTGGGACCCTTCTTCATCCGCGGATGACAGGACTTCCATACGAGGAAAGACTGGATAGGCTCGGTATGTACTCGCTAGAATTTAGAAGATTGAGGGGGGATCTTATAGAAACTTACAAAATTCTTAAGGGTCTCGACCTGAAACGTCGCCTATCTCCTTCGCTCCTTAGATGCTGCTGCACCCGCTGAGTTTCTCCAGCTTTTTGTGTAACCCCCAAAATTCAAGGGGTCACAGTTTAAGGATAAGGGGGAAGTCTTTTTGGACCGAGATGAGAAAAAAAAAATTCACACAGAGAGTGGTGAATCTGTGGAATTCTCTGCCACCGAAGGTAGTTAAGGCCAGTTCATTGGCTATATTTAAGAGGGTGTTAGATGTGGCCCTTGTGGCTAGACGGATCAGGGGGTATGGAGAGAAGGCAGGTACGGGATACTGAGTTGGATGATCAGCCATGATCATATTGAATGGCGGTGCAGGCTTGAAGGGCTGAATGGCCTACTCCTGCGCCTATTTTCTATGTTTCTATGTTCAGACTAAAGAAGGATCTCGACCCGAAACGTCACATATTCCTTTTCACCTGAGATGCTGTCTGACCCGCTGAGTTACTCCAGCGTTTTGTGTCGATCTTCGGTTTAAACCAGTTCCTTCCTACACATTCAAGGAGCTGACTGGCACAGTACACTGGCCTTCCAACATGCCTGCACAATGCACACAGATTAAATCCGTGTCACTCTGCCATTCTTGTTCTAAGAGTGTCCACGTTATCTCTGGCATTTTAATCTAGAGAGCCATTGGCAGAACAACTGATCACTGCCGCAAGGACCCTGCAAAGTTTCAAGGAGGGAGTAACATACGCATTCTTTGGATTAGTCTCCCCAATATACTTCTACGCACCGTGTGACAATACACAGATATATCGTCTCCTCTCATTCCATGCACAACCATCTTGACACAAGCCTATCGATTAACAAAAGCATTTTGTACAGCTGCGAGACTTAATGAACTCGTGCCATAAACCCGTCGAAGGACTGAATGAACTCACAGGCATCAAAAGACTTATTACAGACAGCATTAGTACACAACACTGAAAGGACTTTCAGTACTTCCTTCTCCGTCCGCCGAGGCCGACAGGATTTGCTGGTTGCCGACCATTTCAACTCCACGGCCCATCCCCATACTGACCTTTCTGTCCTGGGCTTCTTTCACTGTCAGAGTAAGGCCACACGCAAATTGGAGGAACAGCACCTCATATTTCGCTTGGGTAGTTTACAACCCAGTGCAAATTAGCTCGGAACTGCATGGACTATTATTGGTAGGAGACAAAAATGCTGGAGAAACTCAGCAGGTGAGGCAGCATCTATGGAGCGAAGGAATAGGTGACGTTTCGGGTCGAGACCCTTCATCATACTATTATTGGTATTACATAGAAACATAGAAATTAGGTGCAGGAGTAGGCCATTCGGCCCTTCGACTTGCACCGCCATTCAATATGATCATGTCTGATCATCCAACTCAGTATCCCGTACCTGCCTTCTCTCCGTACCCTCTGATCCCCTTAGCCACAAGGGCCACATCTAACTCCCTCTTAAATATAGCCAATGAACTGGCCTCAGCTATTAGTGCACTGTTATTGTTTGTTTTTCGTGTGTGTGTGTGCGTGTGTGTGTGCGTGTGTGTCTCATTTATTATATTGCTTACAGTGTACTATGTTTACATATTCTGTTGCGCTGCTGCAAGTAAGAATTTCATTGTTCCATCTAGGACATATGATAATGAAAACTCTCTTGAGTCTTGAAAGTTGAATTTATCTCATTTTAAGTAACTGCTAGTAACACTCCCCTTCCCTCTTCCTCCACCCTAGTTCCAGTTCACCACATTGCATCCCTCTTGAGATCACAGCTTCCCAAGGCAACAATGGACCTACCAGGTCACCCACCGCCCTGCCCAAGGTCATATGTTGTCAGTCCCAATTGGTCCTGGTCTATTCTCTCCTCCAGCTCTTCACCCCCCACTGCACCCTACTTTCCGTCTGAAGAAGGGTCCCGACCTGAAAAATGGGCTATTCTTTTCCTCTGAGAGGGCCTGAACACATGGCCGCCTGTAGCGGCGACTGCGGGGGGGGGGCTCAGGAGGCCCCGACCACGGGTGAACAACCAAGAGGAGGATGACTGAACTTTGGTGCCTTCCCTCACAGTGGGAAACTTTGATTCTGCTGTGTGGGGATGTTTATCTTAAAGTCTATCGTGTGCGGTGTTCTTTTTTATTCGTATGGCTGTATGGTGACGACAAATTTCACTGCACCAATTGGTGCATGTGACGATAAATGTCTCTCTCTCTCTCTCTCTCTCTCTTCCTTGCACTGCTCATTGCTTGTCCTTGAAGAACATTCCCCCGAATTTAATGCAAGTGAATCATCAATGTTGACTGGTTAAACAAAAATAGATTTTTTTTATTTTTTTTATTTTTTTTTAAATTGATGACAATATCATGAGTTTTACCTTGCACTTTATCTAATCTGGGGCCAGCACAAAGTTTGAGGAAGTTTTAAATAATTCAGCTGAAGGGAGACTTCAGGAATACCAGCAGCAACCTATTCAATTAGTAACCTAACTCACTGTTTGCTGTCTGTCTACCAAGGCTGTTGTTACTTCTATAAACCTGGAACGTCGGCACAAAGCGGGGTGAATGGCCTTGTGCACCATGACTCACTCTCTGCAGGTAAAGGAGAAATGACCCTGCAGATGGAGCAAGCTGAGCAAGCAAAAGAAAAAACAGAGAAGGTACTAAATCTAGTTTGTAAGTGATAGGACCAGATTAAGGCCACTTGGCCCATCAAGTTTACTCTGCCATTCAATCATTCAATGATGAAGTGGGGGGGAGGGGGGGGGGGTCTGATGAAGTGGACGTGGGGAGGATGAGTCTGATGAAGGAGGGAGCCTGATGAAGTGTCAGGGAGACACGATGAAGTGTCGGGGGGGGGGGCCTGATGAAGTGTCAGGGGGGCCTGATGAAGTGTCAGGGGGGGGGCCTGATGAAGTAACGGGGTGAGGGGAGGAGCCTGATGAAGTGTCAGGGAGACACGATGAAGTGTCGGGGGGGGGGGGCCTGATGAAGTGTCAGGGGGGCCTGATGAAGTGTCGGGGGGGGGGCCTGATGAAGTGTCGGGGGGGGCCTGATGAAGTGTCGGGGGGGGGGGGACCTGATGAAGTCTCGGGGGTCGCTAATGAAGTGTCGGGGGAGCTGATGAAGTGTCGGGGGCAGGGGAGGGAGTCTGATGAAGTGACGGGGCCAGGGGGGTCTAATGAAGTGACGGGGGCAGGGGGAGGCTGATGAAATGTCGGGGGGAGGGCTGATGATGTGCCGGGGGGGGGGGGGGGGGCCTGATGAAGTGAATGATCATGTTAATAAAGTATCTGAGTGGCATTAGAAAACCAAAATGCATAAAGGCAACAAAATAAAATACCATTGAAGACTGAACAGCTAATCTGGCCACATCAGCTTTTAGTCTTTAGTTTTAGAGACAGTGCGGAATCAGGCTCTTCAGCCCACTGAGTCCGCGCCGACCAGCGATCCCCGCGTAGTAACACTATCCTGCACACACTAGGGACAATTTAACCAAGCCAATTAACCGACCGACCTGCACGTCTTTGGATTGTGGGAGGAAACAGAAAATCTCGGAGAAAACCCACGCAGTCACGGAGAGAACGTACAAACTCCGTACAGTGAGGATTAAACGCGGCCCTCTGGCACCGTAAGCACTGCAAGGCAGCAACTCTACCGCTGTGCCACAGATCATATTCTGCAAGCCACCCGCTGGCTCAGTTCTCTGTTAGTAAAGCCGGGCCTGCCGGGCACCAAGGACAGAGCTGCATTTCACAACATTTTATATGCCTTTAACTGGGTTATCACTGTCCAACAGCCCCCATTATCAACCACGAGCCTCCATGGCAACCTGAGCCTCACCCCATCACAAATACCCCCCTTGTCCTATTTATCTCCACTCCCACCTTCTCTGCAAGTTTAAACTAACTTGTTAACTCTGTTCCTCAGTCCACTGATGCCAAAATGCATCAGTCCTCTGTTCCTCAGTCCTGTGGAGAATTCCTGTAGTGCCTATATTCAGTGCAGCGGTAGAGTTGCTGGTTGAGACACGGTTCGATCCTGGCTACGGGTGCTTGTATGCATGGAGTTTGTACGTTCTCCCCATGACCATTCTCCGAGAACTTTGGTATCCCCCCGCACTCCGAAGACGTCCTGGTTTGTAGGTTTATTGTCTTGGTATAAATGTAAAAACTGTCCCTGGTGTGGAATAGCATTATTGTGCGGGGATCACTGGTCGGTGCGGACTCGGTGGTCCGAAGGGCCCGTTTCTGCGCTGCATTTTCAAACTAAACTAAAAATATTTATTTCAAATGTCCAACATAGTCTAACAACTCCTCGATAGCAGGTATAAGGCGATTGCAGCTAGCAGTCCTCAGGAAATGGTATTTTTCTTTAAAAAAAACTCGAGCAGGACCTCAAGGTATCTGCGGTCTGATGGGGTAAGGCGTTTGAGCTTTAATTGCACCCTCACTGTAACCCAATTGTGCAGTTAATATTTCCCAATACTTCTATTAACCCATCTCTATAATCAATAGATCAATAAGCTGATAGAACCAAGGCTATCAAACGAACAACGTACAGAATGTCACCAAAACAGAAATTCTGGAATTCAAAACTTAGTGCAGCTCAACTTATAAAGAAATATGCTGAGAGAGACAAGAAGCCAATAAAATAATTGAAGATTCGTAGTTTACTAATGTAAAAGTCCAATTAAATTTGTAAAGCAGCGAGTGGTCATAAGGTCATAAGTGATAGGAGCAGAATTAGGCCATTCGGCCCATCAACTCCGCCATTCAATCATGGCTGATCTATCTTTCCCGCCTAAACCCATTCTCCTGCCTTCTCCCAATAACCCTTGACACCCGTACTAATCAATAATCTATCTATCCCTGCCTTACAAACATCCGTAAAAATAGATGTAAAATGTATTATAAATTCTACCATATCTTGAGGGATGTTAACGGTCATGATCACAGTGAATGGCGGTGCTGTCTCGACGGGCCGAAAGGCCTCCTCCTGCACCTATTGTCTATTGTTAAACATCAATTCAAGCAAATTGGCCTGTCAAAAACATTTACACTGTCAAATGTTTGCACATTGTAAGTTGTCGCTGGTTTTGAAATATTCGGAACAGGGACTCACTCTTCAATACATTTTGGCAAAAGTCTTGACTAAATCAAACCTCAAAAACAACATATCCAGTTACATATGGCTGACATAAAATATGGCCCCGAGTGCACTACTCGTAATTCTGTGGAGAACTGCCAAACTGCTTCAGCCTGTTCTTCAGCTTCTGGCCGACATGCACACCTGCACATTACATTAAGGAATAAGCCAGAGGTCAGATACTGATGCAACTAATCTCCCACACTACCGCTGGGCTCTGCTCCGGTACACTGCACAGCGGCACTTAATATCCTGAATAAACTGCCCCAGACCATTATCCCATGGTTTAAGTAACACAGCACACCTCAACTCACCCACATGATTTGCAGACCTCCATTTATTTTTTTTAAAAGTGAGGATGTTCTCATTTTATTTTAATCCTGATGATTAAATTATTGTGTAGAAAAGAACTGCAGATGTTGGTATATATCGAAGATAGACGGCATCTCTGGAGAACATAGATATGTGACGTTTCAGGTCAGACTGAAGAAGGGTCCCCACCCGAAACGTCACCCATCCTTTTTCATATCTCTAGTTTCCCTCTCCCCCTGACTCTCAGTCCAAAGATCCGAAACATCACCTATTCCTTTTCTCCAGAGATGCTGCCCGACCCGCTGAGTTACTCCAGCACGTTGTGTCTATCTTTGATTAAGTTATTGAATGAATGTGCGTTTAAATAATGACCTTAACTTTTTTTTAAAAAAATAAATAATTTTGCCCCTATTTTGAAGTCTCTGACCTGCATATTTATAAATCAGTCCAAAGAACTTTAACAGCAGTGAGCTACCGAGAAGCCATTTGGGTAGTTATGGGGCAGAGCCTCAGTATTCACCATCCAGGACCAGTCTGCTTCATGGCTTAGCTGTGGCAATAAAGGCCTGGAGTATATCTGGGCCTGTGAAGGTGTGAAGTGAAGCACAGGCCGGCAGCAAGTGTGAGCAGGTCAAGCAGTGTACAGCCCAGGCACTTGAGTGGCCCTCAAGTGACTGAGGCTGACAATCTGGTCTTCAACCCATAACAAGGTTAAATACCGGAAGAGAGTGACCAACACTTTGAACAATTCCAGAGTAGACTTGGCACCAGGATACACTGGTAGAGCTACTGCCAGAGTGGTCAATGACCCGCGTTCAATCCTGACCTGCAAATCTGTGGAGTTTCCCCGGCCTTCTTTTGACTGCCTGCGTTTCCACCGGGTGCTCGGTTTTACCTCCCACATCCCAAGAGCAGTTTGGTCGGTGAATTGGCCACGATAAACTGCCCAATTTCCCCCTGGTGTTGGTGGGCAATGGAAATGTGGGGAGAATTAATTGCAAGGAATACTAGTGGAGCTCTGTGAGACAACCTGGACTTGATGGGCCGAATGGCTTGCTTCCACGTCACAAGAAAATGTGAAGGCAAGTCACTCATAACAAACATTGTCTCTGCAAAAGAATTCTAAGAAGCCAGCTGGGGCACACCTACAAATGCAAAGTTCCAGATATGGACCATTTGAAAATGCAAAAGTCATTAACCTGAAGGCAAATTATTAGCTGGATAAGGAAGCGAGTTGAGTTGCAGGAGATAGAGTAGGAGCGATTAGCGATGCCCCACAAGCAACTGCATTGACTACAATTATTCACAGTGCATAAAAGCTACTTAGATTATAGGATAGAAAGCTGCAGATCAAACACTGGCGTTTCCACAAAGATAGCGGGCATTTTATGCTGGGCACTTGGAAACATTACATTTCAAAGATTACATTAATGGTTTATAAACAAATATGCAAAACCATAGCAAATGGATTTTAATGCAAACAAATAGGAGCTCATCAACTTTTGTTCCAAAAAGAAAATTCTCAAGCAGTAAAAAGAGAAACACCGATGGTCCAAAGAGACTGAGGTCCACGTAAACAAATTAAAATGCTAGGGACTGGTGTCGGAAAGTAATAAAAGACCAATGGCCATTTGCCATCATATTCAAGGGCAATAGGAACCAAACTTATTTGCAGCTGTAAGATGGGAAGAGATTGAACTTTTTTTCGCCTTCCATCACAGTGAGGAATGTGGAGGAGTCACTGTGGTGGATGTTAATGTCAAAATGTAATTTGTGTGTTCGGTTGCTTTTTATTGGCATATCTGTTTAAAATAGTAAATGCCTGGAGATGGAGCACCGTAGGCTGATACAGAAACTCTGAGCACGATACATACTAACCTGAGAGGAAGTTGGTTCTAGTGACAACTGGAGAGATAACACAGGCCAAGGCTACATTTCCTAAAACTCACACAGTTACGAGGTGGCGTGATCGAATGAGGGGTAAATTCCTTTGGGTAGATGGAGAGAAACCATTTAAGGTGGTGTATTAATGATAATTGGGGCATGGACATTGTCTGATTTAGAGTCGCAGAGCATGCAAACCAGCTCTTCGGCTCCATTTGTCCATGCCAACCAAAATGCCCCCTCCACACTTGTCCACACTTGTCCCACATTTGACCTTCTTCTTCTTTCGTGTGGCGTGCACAGCCTAAAGTTGTTGGACAACTTGTTCTATTTGATCTTCCGTTTGTGCACGTCGAGTTGATTGCAATAGTCGACACAGAGCGGACCTTCAGGACGTGAAGGTTGCAATCTTCCACCCCCACATTTGACCCATATCCCTCCAAAGCTTTCTTATACTTTGTTGAGCAACAACAGAAAATCTAGGAGACAGGCAGGTCCGGCAGCATCCATGGAGAAAGAAAACAAGAGCTCACGTACCGCTCCAAATGTCGTTTAAATGTTGTTAATTATCACCTCTGGTCGCTCATTCAATATACCCACCATCCTGTGTGTGAAACAGTTGCCCCTCAGGTTCCTATAAAATCTTTCCCCCCCTCACCTCCCATCTCCAGTATGATCAAGTGTAACCACCAAAAAGTTCAAGCTCAAGTGAGTTTATTGTCATGTGTCCCTGACAGGACAATGAAATTCTTGCTTTGCTTCAGCACAACAAAACACAGTAGGCATTGTCTACAAAACAGATCAGTGTGTCCATATACCATTATATAAATATATACACACATGAATAAATAAATTGATAAAGTGCAAATAACAGACAATGGGTTATTAATGTTCAGAGTTTTGTCCGAGCCAGGTTTAATAGCCTGATGGCTGTGGGGAAGTAGCTATTCCTGAACCTGGTCGTTGCAGTCAAAGCAGCAACCTTGTTTACATTTTGTCCCTCTCAGAAGTGGCCTTAACAATTTATAAAATAATTTAAAACTTGCAATTATTTTCATTGAAGAAAGTGCATTCGTCACTTTAATTTCACGTCTCATGTATTTTGTGTTTTTTATGGCTGTTGGCAGATCAATTTCCCTCTTGGGGTAAATAAAGTTCTATCATACTGTATCGAAAGGAACAACTTATAATATCAATGAAGTCAATTCTGTCACAGCGTAGCAAAGAAAACTGTGGATTCTGCTAAAATAGTGATCGCTGCTTATGAATTTGATATTCTAACATAAAATATAGTAATTAATTTTTTCCAGTAACACAGGAAAAGCACATTAAAACCGCACGGACGACTCAAGGGAATGCGATGACCCTTGTGTGGGATTCTTGGTGATAAACATTGTCCTGCATTCCTGGTTACTCCCCATAGAGCAAGTTTCAAAATTTAGTCCGCATTTGTGGTCGTAAATTCTGCCATCATTTTTTTACTTTACACTTGGGCCATGGCAAGACAATAAAGCAAAGGACTTGCTATGCAATTGAAAAGACCCTCGGAATTATATAAAACTGTACTGTGTCATTTTTCCGATGCTCTGTCGACAGGAGCAAGAACGAGCACAAGTAAATTGTGCACAGCTTGAAGGGAAAAAAAAAATCCCCTGATCTGTGAATGAAAACAAACGTTATTCTGCATACAATGCTCTTCAGGTGGGTCCAACGGGGTGGAAGTTTGCAACCTTCACGTGGTCCGCCCTGTTTCGACTAATGCAATCAACTCGACGTGCACAAACGGAAGATCAAATAAAACAAGTTGTCCAACAACTTTAGGCTGTGCACGCCACATGAGAGAAGAAGAAGAAGGCGAGTCCAACCATAAAGTGACAGGTACAGGCAGCATCTCTGGAGAGAGAAGGAATGGGTGACCTTTCGGGTCGACACAGGAGGTCACCCGTTCCTTCTCTCCAGAGACGCTGCCGCTCCCGCTGAGCTTTTTGCGTCCATCTTCAGTTTAAACCAGTTCCTTCCCACACATGAAGTGAAAGGAACAGAGTTTTGCGTGGAGTCCAAGTATGTTGACAGCCTTAGAGCTCACAGGAAATGATTATTAAGAGTAATTTCAAAAAGACAGCATAACTTGACATCAGGAAATCAGACCATTGCACATCAGAGTTATTGAGAGCAGTGAAAAGCAAACGAGGAAGGGTCAGCCAAGTGCAGCGACTCTCACACATATTTCTTTCTCATCACGAGTGGCCTTGGATGTTATTACAGAGCATGGCCAACCATGCTGCAATGTGCTAATATATCCAAGTGGTGCGCCGTTAGATAAATCACATCCATGGTTTTTTTGACAAACCGAGGAGCCAGATAAAAATGTGACATGCCATGGTGCTATTGTCCCCTCACTGTGGAGTTGAGAGCACAACGGCAACACCATTCAAGCTTGTTGAACAACAACAGAAAATCTAGGAGACGGGCAGGTCAGGCAGCCTCCATGGAGAAAGAAAACAAGAGTCAAATCAATAGCCCTGCACTAGAATGGAACAGTGAGAAATCAAGCTCGTTTTAACCCGTAGAAAGGAGCGAGAGGCTGCAGTCCATATCTGTCAAGGAAATTCTTAGTTACGGTTAGATACAGGATGGAAACAGGTACGATACCACACGATAGAACATTATTTATCCCAGGAGGGAAATGAATCAGTTAATCAGTTTGGTTTATTGTCATGTGTACCGAGGTACAGTGAAAAGTTTTTGTTGCATGCTGTCCAGTCACAGAAAAACAATACTTGATTACAATCGAGCCACTTGCAGTACGTAGATACTGGATAAGGGAACAATGTTTAGTTCAAAGTTTTCAAAGGTCTTTTATTGTCACGTGTACCAATTAAGGTGCAGTGATGTGCGAATTACCATACAGCCATACTACCAAAGCAGCAAGACACACACACACATAACATAAACATGCACCACAGCGGATTCCCCACATTCCTCACTGTGATGGAAGGCAATATAGTCTAATCTTCTTCCCTCATTTTTCTCCTATTTGCTTTACGGGGGCAGAACATGGAGGCCACAGGCAAACTGGAGGAACAGCTGACGGGCAGCTTGCCACACAATGGTGTGAACATTGAATTCTCTAATTTTAGGTAACCTCTAACACTACCATTTCCCCACCCCCCTCTTTCTCCCCCCACCACCCCCCTCTTTCTCCCCCCACCACCCCCCTCTTTCTCCCCCCACCACCCCCCACTTTCTCCCCCCACCACCCCCCACTTTCTCCCCCACCCCACCCCCCTCTTTCTCCCCCACCCCACCCCCCTCTTTCTCCCCCCCCCCACCCCCCTCTTTCTCCCCCCACCACCCCCCACTTTCTCCCCCCACCACCCCCCACTTTCTCCCCCACCCCAACCCCCACCCCACCCCCCTCTTTCTCCCCCACCCCCACCCCCCTCTTTCTCCCCCACCCCCTCCCCTCTTTCTCCCCCACCCCCTCCCCTCTTTCTCCCCCCACCCACCCCCCTCTTTCTCCCCCCACCCACCCCCCTCTTTCTCCCCCCACCCACCCCCCTCTTTCTCCCCCCACCCCCCTCTTTCTCCCCCCCACAACCCCCCCACTCTCCTGGGCTTGCATCTATTTCTCCCCCCCACCACATTTTTTTTTGACTCTGCCTTCACAATTCACAACTCTTCAATCCTTTTGTCTCACATCTTCTGTTTTAATATCTGGCCTTTGTTCCAACCACCTGCCTAACAACCCAGCCCCCCCCCCCCCCCCTCTCCTCGCCCGTGTTCACCTATTACCTACCATCTTTGGCCTGCCTCTCCCAGGCTTCTTCCCCACCCCCCCATCCACAATCAGTCTGAAAGTTCCTGACCCGAAACGTCACCCATGTCCATGTTCTCCTGAGATGCCGCCTGACCCGTCTAATTACTCCAGCACTTTGGATTCTTTGACCTTCTTGCCTAGGTGCCATCTGACCAGCTGATTTAGAAACATAGAAGATAGGTGTAGGAGGCGGCCATTCGGCCCTTCAAGCCAGCATCGCCATTCAATATGATCATGGCTGATCGTCCACTATCAATAACCCGTGCCTGCCTTCTCCCCATATCCCTTGACTCCACTAGCCCCTAGAGCACTATCCAACTCTCTCTTAAATCCATCCAGTGATTTGGCCTCCACTGCCCTCTGTGGCAGAGAATTCCATGAATTCACAACTCTCTGGGTAAAAAAGTTTTTTCTCACCTCAGTCTTAAATGACCTCCCATTTATTCTAAGACTGTGGCCCCTGGTTCTGGACTCGCCCAACATTGGGAACATTTTTCCTGCATCTAGCTTGTCCAGTCCTTTTATAATTTTATATGTTTCTATAAGATCCCCCCTCATCCGTCTAAACTCCAGTGAATACAAGCCCAGTCTTTTCAATCTTTCCTCATATGACAGTCCCGCCATCTCAGGAATCAATCTCATGAACCTACGCTGCACTGCCTCTATCACTACGATGTCCTTCCTCAAATTAGGAGACCAAAACTGTACATAACATTCCAAATGTGGTCTCACCAGAGCCCTATACAACTGCACACCAGAGCCTACGCTGCACTGCCTCTATCACTACGATGTCCTTCCTCAAATTAGGAGACCAAAACTGTACATAACATTCCAAATGTGGTCTCACCAGAGCCCTATACAACTGCACACCAGAGCCTACGCTGCACTGCCCCAATCACAAGGATGTCCTTCCTCAAATTAGGAGACCAAAACCCGCCATCCCAGGGATCAATTTCTCACAGCATTGTACCCTGGTTTCAAAATGTCCGCCATCTGTAGTTTTATTCCCCAATCTTGACGAGATGGAGGTTATGCCAGTAATTAGTTAGCCGTTTTCGTCTCAGCTTTTTTCTGGAGAAATTATTTTTGCTTGGACAGAGAATTTCCCTGCAGTTTGTCAGAAGTTCCACTCCCTCTGCTCTTCAAATACATTGCCTTTTGTAAACTGATACTGTGCACAGTACATTAGCTAACTGAGCCTACACCCAAACCTCAAATGCTTCAGCCAGTATACTGGAGAACAGTGACAAAGAGCAAAACATTTTTTTAAATAGACAGAATATATCCAAAAATAAAGAACTGAAAATGGAAATTAGAGCAAAAATCAGCATCCAAAAATAGTTTTTAGCTTGGAGACTTCATGGCAATTTTAGATTCTGATGAATACACTCTCCCCAAAACAGACATGCTATTTTTTTTATTTAAGAAGGAACTGCAGATGCTGGAAAATCGAAGGTAGACAAAAGTGCTGGAGAAACTCAGCGGGTGCAGCAGCATTTATGGGGCCAAGGAAATAGGCAACGTTTCGGCCAGAAACGTTGCTTATTTCCTTCATAGATGCCTATTCGCTCCATAGATGCTACTGCACCCGCTGAGTTTCTCCAGCACTTTTTTTAATGCTATTTTTTATGCGTTTATACTTTGCAGCATAGTTATACAAAATAACAATGGAGTTGGCAGCTTCAATGTCATCTTATGAAGATGAATCACAGGCAAGGAAGCATTCCTGGTCGATGCTGCTGCACCTCCATGTTCATACGTTCATAAATGATAGGGGCAGAATTAGGCCATTCAGCCCATCAAGTCCACTCCGCCATTCAATCGTGGCTGACCTGTCTCTCCCTCGCAACCATATTCTCCTGCCTTCTCACCATAACCCCCAGACGCCTGTACTAATCAAGAATCTATCCATCTCTGCATTAAAAATATCTATTGACTTGGCCGCCACAGCCCTCTGTTTTCACAAGTAGTGATCAGGAAAATCAATAGCAACTCACTCATCTCTCAGTCAGATAATTGTAGATTCAAACCTCATCCAAGACCAGACTGACGAAACTAAGCCACATTGCCAAAGGTATTAAACACGTCATGGTAATGCACAGATCACAGAGAGAATTGGCGAGTTCCTCCCAGCAAATTGGCCAGTAATTGTAAGTTAGTTGAAAAGTCATGGTTGGCCAGAAGGTATAAAAGGCTCCAAAGGAATGCAGATTTTTCCCTTCTGGCACCACCCACCCTAGTCCCGCTGACAAGCCATGGGGAGACCAAGAAATGAACAACACGAGTGTTGCCTTCCAGAAAGTTGAGATAAAAGACTCTTTTCCAATGCGCAAATTATGGCAATTTCAACTCCTATTATCCTTACGTCCTTGTTACAAGAAATAAAAGGTAGAAATCAAGCAAAAGCAGATCATGGATCCCCTTGTGAGGAAGGAACTGCAGATGCTGGTTTAAGCCGGAGATAGACACAAAAAGCTGGAGTAACTCAGTGGAGATTTGAGTTACTTCAACTTTGTGTGTCTATTTATGGATCCCTGGACAGACTTCATTCAAGTAGTCCACTGAGGTGGCATTTGGAGGAGCTGGAGAGCAGCAGGTTAATGCTGGAACAACACCAAAACGCAATTAGAGAGAGAAACAGAAGGCATGAACGAACGCTCAATAGTGTTAAGCTGGGTGAAACTTTTTTTTCTATATTGGTAATCAGGATTTTAAGAAATAATCTAGAACCATGGCCATGGTGTGGACGACCCAACATCTGGTATCCTCCATTCCTGGCCCAAAAGAGGAATTTTATTTATTCAAAAAAAATTTAAATATTTGAAGTCAAATTAAAAAAATTAAAGCCAGGAATGAAAACAAAACCCAGATGTATGAATACTTGGGTTAAAAAAAAAGTGAGTCCAAGGATGATAGGCATGTTGCATTTCTGCTGAGAACATCCAAGAGTCTGAAGAAGGGTCTTGACCCAAAACATCACCCATTCCTTGTTTGAAGAAGGGTCTCGACCCAAAACATCACCCATACTTCTCTCCAGATATGCTGCCTGCCCCGCTGAGTTACTCCAGCATTTTGTGTCTATCTTTGGTGTAAACCAGCATCTGCAGTTCCTTCCCACACATCCAAGAGCAGGTGTGTTACTGTTATGCCCCTGTCCCACTTAGGAAACCTGAACGGAAACCTCTGGAGACTTTGCGCCCCACCCAAGGTTTCCGTGCGGTTCCCGGAGGTTTTTGTCCTCCTGCAACCACCTTCAACTAGCATCGCAACGGGCTTCGACTAAAAAATTACCGATTTTTAAAACGGAAACCATTTTCGACCATTAGGGAGGCTGGCAAAAACCTCCGGAAACCGCACGGAAACCTTGGGTGGGGCGCAAAGTCTCCAGAGGGTTCCGTTCAGGTTTTCTATGTGGGACAGGGGCATAACTTAACTTGATTTAAAATGGGCATCGGCAACCCAGCCTTGCATCTCTCGCTGGCTTTTGGCAGGATTATACAAACAAGGCTGAATGCATCATGTTAATAGCCATCTTCAAAACAGAACCATTAATCATACTGATTACAAGAACTGGGACTGACACTAAAATGTCTTCCGCACTTCTAACTTAAGAGGACGGAAAAGAAAAAACACATCATAATTAGCCAGGATTTCAGCTTCTAATCACGGTTGTGTGCACAGGTCTCAATTGAATCTACAAATACTCAGCAGAGGTTCATGTGCGAATCATTGGCACTCAGCCAGATGACTAGAGTGTGGCTGACATCTGAGGAAACCAATATAGAAAAAAAAAAACCTTGTCCCAACAAGTACATCAGGTTATTTTTGACGAGTAAAATGAATCATGTTCTTCGAGAGTTATGCATCTTAGGTCAGTTATTTGTGTGCATACATGCAGAGGAGGAATGGTTGATGCCTTACATTCAACATTTAGGGGAACAAAGATGGGCTGCTTTGGTACTATTTGTCACAAGTTCACCCATTTTCCTCATTAAAACGGCAAACCAATCCCTTTTCCCCCATGGCGTTTGCTGCAACATTCTTTAAAGTTCCCAAATGTAAATCTTTCACTTCCTTCATCTCCTTGATATTCATTGTCAATCACTTCTTTCAGCTCCTTGATTTTCCTTGTCAATCCTATTCGTTACAAGAACTTGCAATTATATAAGGCCTTCAAATTAAGATGTCCCAGGGCTTATATTTAATCCATCTAAATAGTCAACACTAAGGCAAAGAGATACTGGGTTTCCAAAAGCTCGATTAAAATGGTAACTTTTACACGAGGAGCTTGGAAGAAATGTCAGAAGTGAAGGGAAGATAGACGCAAAAAGCTGGAGTAACTCAGTGGGTCAGACAGCATCTCTGGAGAGAAGGAATAGGTGAAGTTTCGGGTCGAGACCCTTCTTCAGACTCCTTCCTACTCTGAAGTGAAGTGGTTCGAGGAGGGGATTTTTGCTGACACAAAACACACGCTAAGCGATGTGCTGACAAGCTAATAACACCCATAGAACGGAACCACAAGATGGATGTCGCCAAGCAAAACGATGCCTCCTTCATTACTCCTTTCAGATTGAGAAACAAATATATATTTTGCTCTCTAGGAACAATTAACAGACTGGAGGGCCACTAATAATAGTTTATTGGAAAATGAACATAAATTTGCTGCTCTTCAGACTGACGAGCCCTGCTTAACATCAGAGCCTGCCTACTCTACCAACTCGTATTCAAGATTCAAGAGAGTTTATTGTCATGTGTCCCCAATAGGACAATTAAATTCTTGCTTTGCTTTAACATAGAAAATAGGTGCAGGAGGCCATTCGGCCCTTCGAACCAGCACCACCATTCATTGTGATCATGGCTGATCGTCCCCTATCAATAACCCGTGCCTGCCTTCTCCCCATATCCCTTGACGCCACTAGCCCCTAGAGCTCTATCTAACTCACTCTTAAATCCATCCATTGACTTGGCCTCCACTGCCCTCTGTGGCAGGGAATTCCACATATTCACAACTCTCTGGGTGAAAAAGTTTTTTCTCACCTCACTCTTAAATGGCCTCCCCTTTATTCTAAGACTGTGGCC
>CAUPSL010000276.1:147500-165669 GCA_963514005.1 Raja brachyura
AGGAAATCAACCTACCATTAGCAAATTTGCAGATGACACAAAGCTGGGTGACAGTGTGAACTGTGAGGAGGATGCTATGAGAATGCAGGGTGGACAGGTTGGGGGAGCGGGCAGATGCATGGCAGATGAAGTTTAATGCGGATAAATGTGAGGTTATCCACTTTGGTAGCAAAAACAGGAAGGTAGATTACTATCTAAATGGCATCAAGTTGGGAAAATGGGAATTGCAACGGGATCTGGGGGTCCTGGTACATCAGTCTATGAAAGTAAGCATGCAGGTACAGCAGGTAGTGAAGAAAGCGAATGGCATGTTGGCCTTTATAACAAGAGGACTTGAGTATAGGAGCAAAGAGGTCCTTCTGCAGCTGTACAGAGCCCTAGTGAGACCACACATAGAGTATTGTGTGCAGTTTTGGTCCCCTAATTTGAGGAAGGACATTCTTGCTATTGAGGGAGTGCAGCGTAGGTTTACATCCCGGGATGGCGGGACTATCATATGCTAAGAGAATGGAGCAGCTGGGTTTGTACACTCTGGAGTTTAGAAGGATGAGAGGGGATCTCATTGAAATATATAAGATTGTGAGGGCTTGGACACGCTAGAGGCAGGAAACATGTCCCCGATGTTGGGGGGGGCCAGAACCAGGGGCCACAGTTTAAGAATAAGGAGTAAGCCATTTAGAACGGAGACGAGGAAACACTTTTTCTCACAGAGAGTTGTGAGTTTGTGGAATTCTCTGCCTCAGAGGGCGGTGGAGGCAGGTTCTCTGGATGCTTTCAACAGATAGGGCTCTTAAAAATAGCGGAGTCAGGGGATATGGGGAGAAGGTAGGAACGGGGTACTGATTGGAGATGATCAGCCATGATCACATTGAATGGCGGTGGTGACTGTGCTACTCCTGTCCCTATTGTCTATTGAAACCGAGGATCTCAGAGAAAATCCACGCAGGTCACAGGGAGAACGTATAAACTCCGTACAGACAAGTGCCCGCAGTCAGGATCGAACCCGGGACCCGGGTCGTTGGCGCCGTTGGGCAGCATCTCCACTGCTGCGCCACCGTGCCGCACAAACTTCACCACAATTTTTAAGCAGAGCCACATAAAATGTTTGGTTACTTTTAAATGTTTACATTTTGCGGAATTTTATGTAAGTTTTCCGACTGCATCCCCAGTGGAAGGGAGATTGGTTCCTCAATCTCCCTTGGGGAAACTTACCAAATGGGACAATAATCTTTATTGACAAACTCATGAAGAAGTGGTGAAAACATTAGTATAATTGATGGAAAGGCCAAAGCCACTCATTGAATTCAGCTTGCAAGCGTAAAATGATTCCAAGCAAATAATCTTAAACTTCTGGACCTCGAAACACTTATTGGGAAAGGGGAAGTGAAGAAAATGTTAAATGGGTTCTCCAAGCTGAGCGACAGTCAATCTGACCATATCGTGAGGAGCATAGATAGGAGGATTTTTCTTTCCCGTAGCAGAGATGTGTAAAGCTTATGGGCACAGGTTTAAGGTGCAGGTAACGAGGTTTAGAGGGGATCAGAGGAATAGCCACGGGGTAGCAGAGGATGAAAACTATAGCATGGTACAGAAGCCTCCCACCAAACGCAAGCTGTTCACCCTTGTCAACTGACTAGAACAAGGGGTCACAGTCTCCAGAACAAGGGGTCACAGTCTAAGGATAAGGGGGAATTCCTTTAGGACCGAGATGAGGAAAACATTCTTTACACAGAGAGTGGTGAGTCTCTGGAATTCTCTGCCACAGAAGGTAGTTGAGGCCAGTTCATTGGCTATATTTAAGAGGGCGTTAGATGTGGCACTTGTGGCTAAAGGGATCAGGGGGTATGGAGAGAAGGCAGGTACGGGATACTGAGTTGGATGATCAGCCATGATCACATTGAATGGCGGCGCAGGCTCGAAGGGCCGAATGGCCTACTCCTGCACCTATGTTTCTATGTTTCTTTGTTTCTATGACTAGGGCGACACATTAAACAGCACCTAAACAGCAGTGTGTGTGCATCTGAATTCACATCCCAGACCGCAATCACTTTTATGCAGGATATTTCTTCAAGGAAAATGCAGACATTCGAGATACAGTGCAGAAACAGACCCTTCAGTCCACGCCAACCAGCGATCGCCCCGTATGCCAACACTATCCTACATACTAGGGAAAATTTACAATTTTACCAAAGCCAATTAACCTACAAACCTGTATGTCTTTGGCGTGTGGGAGGAAACTGGAGCACCCATGTGGCTACAGGGAGAACATACAAACTCCATATAGACAGCACCCGTGGTCAGGATCAGACCTGGATCTCTGGCGCTGTAAGGCAGCAACTCTACCGTGCCGCCCTCCAGGAGCTTACAATGAGCGGCAACTATCCAGACTGAAAATGACTAAATGCAAAAAGGATTGTTTGAATTTTACTTCAGAAATAAACTAGGAAAATACATACAACCACATAATGAGGAAAACTGTGTAAAGTGCTGGAGTAACTCAACGGGTCAGGCATCATCCCTGGAGAACATGGATAGACGACTTTTCAGGTCAAGATCTGAAATATCACCTATCCATGTTCTTCAGATATGCTGCCCGGGGTGGAAGATTGCAACCTTCACGTGGTCCGCCCTGTGTCGACTAATGCAATCAACTCGACGTGCACAAACAGAGGATCAAATAGAACAAGTTGGCCAACAACTTTAGGCTGTGCACGCCATACGAAAGAAGAAGATCTGCTGCCCGACCCGTTGAGTTACTCCAGCACTCTACGCCATTTTGTGTCACCTATTCCTTTACGCCAGACTTGCTGTCTGACCCGCTGAGTTACTCCAGTTTTTTGTGTCTATCTTCAGTTTAAACCAGCATCTGCAGTTCTTTGTTTCCATATTATGAGCAAGATACTGTACTACAAACATCTCTCTCCATTTTAAACTGAAATAAACGCTCCATTCTAAGGCCTCTGATGGATGACATTATCTATCAGTAGCATCTACATAGAGCCTAAACTTTCCTTAACAGCGCCCTTCAACTTATGCAAGCAAGCTCACTTATAAATCTTTAGCTCTATGTACACAAACCCATTAGCATGTCGATAAACATGGCATTCCTCAACTACAACTGGCTTCCCATCATTGCGTGCACACATTAGCCTGAGGCGGTTTTAACGGGGCCAAGAACACGTTCCTCCTCCATCACCAAACCAAAGAGACTTCAACCCACATCTGGCTTTGCAACAAATTCATTAAAAAATAAAAAATAAATCCCCGTCACAGGCAGCGCAACAAACCTCAGTAATCACAAGCCGACATACAGAAAGTTCAGACTGGGAAACAGTCGACATACTGACAAGATCAGAACAGAAGAGAAATCGTATTTATTAAAAAACAAAAAAAATCAAGATGACACGGAGAAACCATTCCGCACATCTTAATATTTATTTTTCTAGAATATTAAAATGAATGAATGATGTTAAATGAATACGTTTATTGGTCAAGTACATACTCATACAAGGAATTTGCCTTGGTGCTCCGCTCGCAAGTACCAACACGACATACAGTCAGCCATTAAGAATAAAACATTATAGTTTAAACAGGTGAATGAGATAAAATACCAGAGCAAAAGGAGGCTACAGATTCTTGGTTATTGAGCAGAGCTACTGCTCGTGGAAATATTTTCTTTATAATCTGGCTATGGTGGCTTTGACGGTCCGGAGTCGCCTTCCAGAGGGAAGTGATTCAAAGAGTTTGTGGCCAGGGTGAGAGGGGTCGGAGATGATCTTACCCGCTCGCTTCCTGGCCCTTGCAGTGTACAGTTCATCAATGGAGGGGCAGGGGGAGGTGGAGAGGTCATTTCACAAACACTTTAAACATGATAGTTTCTGCAATGACTCTACTGATGAACATCCACTGCTGGCTCGTGAAACAGACTGTTTACGAATGTACTGGAGCAATTCAGTGGGTCGGGCAGCATCTGTGGAAGGAACGGATGGGTGGAGTTTTAGGTCAGGCCACTAAGTCAAGTCAGGTTTATTCATCACATACGCATACGAGATGTGCAGTGAAATGAAAAGTGGCAGTGCTCGCGGATTATGCAGAAACACTACAAAACAGAATGGAACAGAATCAGTAATTATATATTTGAGGGAGAGAAAAAAAAAACGGGAAAAAGCAGCAATTTTAAAAAGACACCACACAACAGTAAATTGGTACAGTAACTTAGTCAAGGCGTCTGGGAAGAAACTCCTCTCATCCTCTCCGTTCTCACAGCGTGGCAACGGAGGCGTTTGCCTGACCGCAGCAGCTGGAACAGTCTGTTGCTGGGGTGGAAGGGGTCCCCCATGATCTTGTTGGCTCTGGATCTGCTACAGACTACTACAGACTTATAGTCCTGCAGTAACGCTGCGGTACTTCACACGACTCGACTCTGGTCATCGCTTGTGGGAATAAGTGAGCAAGCGGAAAACTGGATGGCGGGTGATGGGAAGAACAACCACTCCTGGCCTAACTCCATCACCATTGACATTCGCAATAAACTATTAGTCACCCAGAAGCAATTGAAACTATGCTCACTACTCGGCCTTTCCCCCTTGCCCCCAACTTAAATACGTATACCCCACCTCTGCCCCACCCATCACCGTCCAGGACATTCAGTCTGTAGAAGTACCCTGATCCAAAATGCCATCCCTATGCCCCTTCTACAGATGCTGCCTGACCCACGGAATTATTGCAGGTAGAAATAAAATGCTGGAGAAACTCAGCGGGTGAGGCAGCATCTATGGAGAGAAGGAATAGACGTTTCGATGCCCGATACGTCTTCTCTCCATAGATGCTGCCTCACCCACTGAGTTTCTCCAGCATTTTTTGTCTACCTTCGATTTTTCCAGCATCTGCAGTTCTTTCTTAAACACTGAATTATTGCAGTACTTGATGTTTTCCCTCAAGATTCCAGCATCTCCAGTTCCTTGTATCGCCATCTAGGACAAGACTGCTCAAAAGATTCCCCGTCCAAAATTCATTACTTTATGATGGCTACTTCCCCACAGCCATCAGGCTATTAAACTCGGCTCGGACAAAACTCTGAACATTAATAGCCCATTATCTGTTTATTTGCTCTTTATCAGTTTATTTATTCATGTGTGTATATATTTATACAATGGTATATGGACACACTGATCTGTTCTGTAGTCAATGCCTACTATGTTCTGTGTGCTGAAGCAAAGCAAGAATTTCATTGTCCTGTCAGGGACACATGACAATAAACTCTCTTGAACTCGATTCAATATTATGTTAAAGCAGGAACTGCAGATGCTGGAAAATCGAGGGTACACAAAAGGCTGGAGAAACTCAGTGGGTGCAGCAGCATCTAAGGAGCGAAAGAGATAGGCAATGTTTCTCCTTCGCTCCTTAGATGCTGCTGCACCAGCTGAGTTTCTCCAGCCTTTTGTGTACCCTTGATTCAATATTAAGTAGGTTATTTAACAAAGAAAAAGTGAAATCCAGCGGTAAATAGTGTGTGGGAATCACTGGTTCGGCGCGGACTTGGTGGGCCGACGGACATCAATCTTTTCTATCCATTTTCCAAGTCATTGAAGTAAAAAAAATGCTCAGAGGGAAGATAAAACCTCTCCAAAGAGAGTTCAGGCACGGGTGGTGTGCGACTGCATTGCCTCCTGAATGAATATCTAGCTTTTTGCAAACAGCCAGACGTCTGCTTGGATGTCAAACTGACAGCCAATTCCAACCTGACCCCAATCACAGCTGAGCTCAACATGAACCCATGAAGGCAGCTTTTTAATATAGTAGACTAGAACCTGGCATACATACTCAGGATAAAAGGACACTGGAGTACTGGAGTAACTCAGCGGGTCAGGCAGCATCTCTGGAAGACATGGATAGGCGATGTTTTGGGTCGGGACGTTTCTTAGTCTGAAGAAGCTTAACAAGGGTTAAAGGGAGAAGGCAGGAGAATGGGGTTGAGAGGGAGCCATGGATGAATGCGGAGTAGACCTGATGGGCTGAATTGCCTAATTCTGCTCCTATAACTTATGAACATAGCCGATGCTACCTGACCCACTGAGTTACTCCAGCACTTGCTGTCCGTTTTTCCCCGAGAATGTATCAGGTTCTAGTTTAGTATATTTATAAAATGCATTCATTGGTCCATATTGTGCTTCTTCAGACTACGAAACATCCCGACCCGAAACCGTTGCTTATTCACATCTTCCAGAGATGTTGCCTCACCTACAAAGTTCCTACAGCACTTTGTTGTTTGCTAAATCAGCACCTACAGTTCCCTGTGTCTACACATACTTGGGGGTCCTGTTTGGCTCAAAAGATAGACACAAAATGCTGGAGTAACTCAGCGGGACAGGCAGCACCTCTGGAGAGAAGGAATGGGTGACTTTTCGGGATGAGACTGTGCAAAATACTAATGATACGGGGTCATTATATATCATAACAAGTACTTTAATCTGAATACATACAGAGACCATCAAAATGAGTACGGTGAGCTCCGAATCGCAAGTTGAACTAACTACATGGCTGCCCACGTGTCGCTAGGTGGTGGTGTGGAAAACCTGACATGGATTACAGATCAGCGCATCAGCAGCAAAACCAGACACGGACCCAATCAGCAATACTGTTTGATCTACAGAGACCCTTCCTCAGGATCAGGCCAGGAAACCAGGGTCTGGAGGGAAAGGCTGCTACTTCAACCCAGGGCTTCAACAGTTTGGCAGATTCTAATGGGTTCCACTGTGGCCATTGCTCATTCACTCCCTGTCTGCCCAGCCCAGAGCACCTGGCGAGGTGGAGCCGACAGTGAAGCTGCTTCTCCGCTTCATTGCTCCGATGTTCCCTCCAGCTCACGCGATGCCCGATTCGACTTAAGGGCCTGTCCCACCAGCATGCAACTCTATGCGATTAGCGCGACCTAACGTGGTCACTTGAGCCGTCCGGCGTCGCGGGGCCGGTCCCACTTCGATCGCCGGAGCCGTGCAGAATTGTGCGGAGTTCGTCCCGAGTTCGTCCCGACACCGCGCGGGGCTCCGAAAAACTGACTATGTCCAAAAATTCCGCGCAGCAACGGTTTGTCGGCTCGCAGTCGCCTCGACGCATTACACATCGCCCCGACATCGTGCCTCCGTGACCCTCTATGTGTGTGGCTCCATGGCCCTCTGTGTGTGTGCCTCTGTGCCCCTCTCTGTCCTGGCGAACTTACCTTAGACTTCGCTCCAAGTTCGCCTCACTTTGCGCCGCGTTGCGCCACTTACCCGACCTCCGCGTGGCCCTCGCTGCCGGTTTGGTCGCGCTTGCCGCATGCAGGCGCATGCTGGTGGGAACGGCCCTGTACAGGGGATCACCTGACCTCCGCGCGGCTCCCGCTTCTAGTTTGATCGCGCTCATCGCATGGAGTCGGATGCTGGTAAGACAGGTCCTTTACGAACGCACTCCACCACCTCGCAATGACATCTGTGACAGCTGCCTTTTTTTTGTTTATTTATAAAGAGCCGGCCCGGCTTGATCCAACCAGTGCCAGGGGTCATAACTTTTCTCAAATTCCAACCCGATCCAAGTGTAGCATTTGCAGTCAGATTCCAACAGGCACAGGTCGAGCCTCCAGGCTTCAGGAATAACCACAGTGCCTTCACTCAAATAGTCATTTCCCTAGCAGAAAAGCAAATCAGCTACAAATGGCGGCACGGTGGCGCAGCGGTAGAGTTGCTGCCTTACAGAGAAAGAGACCCGGGTTCGATCCTGACTACGGGTGCTATCTGTACGGAGTTTGTACGTTCTCCCGGTGTATTTTTTTTCCCGGGATCTCCGGTTTCCTTCCACACTCCAAAGACGTACAGGTTTGTAGGCTAATTGACTTGGTAAAATTCTAAATTGTCCCTAGCGTGTAGGACAGCGCTAGTGTGCGGTGATCTCTGGTCGGCGCGGTCTCCGCGGGCCACAGGGCCGGTTTCCCGAGCTGTATTTCTAAACTAAACGGGGCGAGAAAGAAAGCATAGACACAAAATGCTGGAGTAACTCAGCGGGTGAGGCAGCATCTACGGAGAGATGGAATCTACGGAGGGACCCGAAACGTTACCCATTCCTTCTCTCCGTAGATGCTGCCTCACCCACTGAGTTACTTCAGCATTTTGTGTCTACCTTCGAATTTATCCAGCATCTGCAGTTCTTTCTCACACACAGAAAGAAAGCATTATACTTTGAAAGAAATCTCTTCCCAAACCGTACAGTGACAAGGTTAGACATACACTCTATTAAAGTCAGATGATTAGCTATCCCCTGGATATCTCAAGGTGACAAGTGATAATCCGAGTTTAATATTTGATCAGATGGATATGATGGAATGCCCGAGTTGTTACCATCACAGTGTGTCCATATCATAACAAAACTCATAAAAGCATTCCCCGCCCTTATAATTCCACTGCTTAGTCTGAAACAGAGCCAAAGTATGCTGGGCAATGTCAGCTTTCATCATCCACCCATGCCAAACAAGATGGCTTCAGCCAGGAAGTCACCGAGTCCATCAGCATTGCTGCATCAGCGAGAAACTGACAGCATTATCCTGGTTCCCTCCATGGCTGAAGTGCAAGTGCTGCTCAGCAGACCGTGCCGTGATGCTCCCTGCACTCTGACAGCTCACGGGCTGCTCTCACACTTGAACACACACACACACGCACACACATGGACTGTGTCACGATGTGCGAAATGGAAAGATCCATCGCTCAAATTAAGCAGTCTGAAGTAAAGACCCTGTCCCACGTACGTGTCCTTGGCACACTAATTACGCGACCTCGTGGTACCTAGAAGGTCGCGCGCGACTTCATGCGCCCGCACGGCCATCTGGAGCGCGTGACATCATTTGAAGATGGACACAAAATGCAGGAGTAACTCAGCGGGACCGGCAGCATCTCTGGAGAGAAGCAATGGGTGATGTTTCGGGTTGAGACCCCTCTTTAGCCTGAAAGAAGGGTCTTGACCCGAAACATCATCCAGAGATGCTGCCGGTCCCGCTGAGTTACTCCTGCATTTTGTGTCCATCTTCAATTTTCTTGGCCCCGCTCTGGGAGTAGAAGTGGGGGCGGATCCGGACCACAACGGCCGTGAGCTCCAGGCCGAGCTCGGCGATCATTTAACTGCTTCTGCTGGAGGTGAGACGTTGCGTCGCGCCAGGGTGTTGGGCCTGTCCCACTTTGGCCGTCAGTTACGCAACAGGCCGGCGGTGCGCGAAGATTTTGTTCACTACAAAATTTTGGAGCCCCGCGCAACTCCATACCCCTCCGCGCTTGTCAGTGGGACCGGCCCCGCACGGCCACACGATGCCTGTGCGTTTCAACGCGATGACGAGGTCGCGTAATTTGCATGCCAAGGACACGTACGTGGGACAGGGCCTTAAGGATCCCGCCTGATACATCTACTGCACATTCCCCCCACAGATGCTGCCGGGCTGCAGAGTTACTCCAGCATTTTATTTTACTCAAATGAAGCAACAGCCTATGATCTAGTTGCTGCTCTGTAGGACTTGTATTCCAAAACAGTACATGCTAGCTCAAGAAGAGGGATCTCAACCTGAAACGTCACTTTTCCATGTTGTCCAGAGCTACTGCCTGGCCTCCCTTACACCAGCACTCTGTGCTCTTTACACACAAGCTCAGCTGGCTGATTTGTCAGCACGGCGTTATCAGAGCCATGTTGAAGAAAGAACTGCAGATGCTGGAAAAATCAAAGGTAGATAAAAATGCTGGAGAAACTCAGCGGGTGAAGCAGCATCTACGGAGCGAAGGAATAGGTGACATTTCGGGTCGAGACCCTTCTTCAGAGCCATCATCTTTTTGGCAAGAATAAAGGCGTTATTTGTCCATTCACATTCAAAGATTGCTTGCAACTTCCACAAAGCCAAACATGTTTCAAGAAGGGTTTCGGCCCGAAACGTTGCCTATTTCCTTCGCTCCATAGATGCTGCTGCACCCGCTGAGTTTCTCCAGCACTTTTGTCTACCTTCGATTTTCCAGCTTCTGCAGTTCTTTCTTAAACAAGTTTCAAGAATACCCTGGCTAACAGACGACGTTTTTTAAGATCATTCAAATATAGGAACTGTTTATTTCTTATTACTGACTGTGTGACAACTGGCTCTTTTGCATTTCTGTTGAAAAAAAACAATTAGTGATTTATAAAAGTATAATTGAAGAATTCACGACGGGGAAACATTAGACAGACACAAAATGCTAGAGTAACTCAGCGGGTCAGGCAGCATCTCTGGGGAACATGGATAGGTGACGTTTCGGGTCAGGACCCTTCTTCAGCAATGCTTGTAAATAAAGAAGTAAATAATATTGGTATGAACCAGCATTGGCATTTCCTTGTTATTACAGAGAAGCATTAGGCTCAGCTGAGTTATGCTGGCCTTCCGACACAAATGACTTCTTGCCAATCTTCATCTAACCCACGCAAATCCCATAATTAGAGACATAAAATGAGAGACACTGGAAATTGGAAATAAATTGGCATTTTCAGGTTGATTGATACGTTTCTTCAAAAATAGCTCCAACATATGTGTGGCTCTGTGTCCAAAGATCCCGCCTGACTGAGTCTCTCAGTGTCAAATAATATAAGCAAAACACCAAGAAAGACTAACTGGAAAATAAAATAAACCCTTTCCCACCTCCCTCTCTTCTCCCCCCCTCTCTCTTCCCCTCCCCTTTCCCCCTTTCCCCCTCCCCCCCTCTCCTCTCCTTCCCCCCCTCCTCTCCTTCCCCCCCCTCCTCTCCATCCCCCCCCTCCTCCCCTTGCCCCCTCCTCTCCTTCCCCCCCCCCCCCCCCCCTCTCCTTTCAACAATATTCTGGCTAAAAGCCCTGTCCCACGGTACGAGTTCATTCCAAGAGCTCTCTCCCCCGAGTTTGCCCTGATTCGAACTCGGAGATTTACGGTACCGGCCACTCGTCGGTACTCGGGGCTCTCGTCGACATTTTCACGAGTCTTCCCGAGTACTTGCCGTTAGCTTTACTAACCGCTAAGAGACGTCCCCGAGCTCCGGCGTACCCGCTACGTTCATTCTCCGTGCTTACCACGGCTTTGATTTTTTTTTAAACTCGGGAGAGGTCTTGGAATGAACTCGCACCGTGGGACAGAGCTATTACTGTCAACATTTTTTAAGATCATTCAAACATAGGAACAGTTTATTTCTTATTACTAACTCTGTGACAATGTTGCTGAATGTAACTGGCTGTTTTGTATTTCTGTTTAAAAGGCCCGAACCATCACCTATTCCTTCGCTCCATAGATGCTGCCTCACCCGCTGAGTTTCTCCAGCATTTCTGTCTACCTGTTATATAGCTCAGTCTTTTAGAGATACAGTGCAGAAATAGGCCCTTCGGCCCACTGAGTCCACACCGACAGTGATCACCCCGTACACTAGCACTATCCTACACATTGGGGACAATTTACAACCTTTACCGAAGCCAAATAACTTACAAAACCTGTACGTCTTTAGTGTGGGAGGAAACCAGAACATCCGTGGAAAATCCACGGGGAGATCGTACAAACTCCACACAGACAGCACCCGTAGTCGAGATCAAACCCGGGTCTCCGGCGCTGTAAGGCAGCAACTCTACCGCTGCGCCACCATGCCGCTAGTGTACGAGTATAGGAGCAGGGAGGTTCTACAGCAGTTGTACAGGGTCTTCGTGAGACCACACCTGGTGTATTGCGTACAGATTTGGTCTCCAAATCTGAGGAAAGACATTCTTGCCATAGAGGGAGTACAGAGAAGGTTCACCAGACTGATTCCTGGGATGGCAGGACTTCCATATGCAGAAAGACTGGATAGACTCGGCTTGTACTCGCTAGAATTTAGAAGATTGAGTGGGGATCTTCTAGAAACTTACAAAATTCTTAAGGGGTTGGACAGGCTAGATGCAGGAAGATTGTTCCCGATTTTGGAGAAGTCCAGAACAAGGGGTCACAGTTTAAGGATAAGGGGGAAGTCTTTTTGAACCGAGATGAGAAAAACATTTTTCACACACAGAATTATCTGCCACAGAAGGTAGTTGAGGCCAGTTCATTGGCTATATTTAAGAGGGAGTTAGATGCGGCCCTTGTGGCTAAAGGGATCAGAGGGTATGGAGAGAAGGCAGGTACGGGATACTGAGTTGGATGATCAGCCATGATCATATTGAATGGCAGTGCAGGCTCGAAGGCCCGAATGGCCTACTCCTGCATCTAATTTCTATGTTTCTATGTTTCTATAAGTCGTGCCTTACCTTCCCCGAGGACTTTATTCCCGAATGGCCTACTCCTGCACCTATTTTCTATATTTCTATGTACCTGGATTGCTGGTCAACGCAGGCTCGGTGGGCCAAAGGGCCTGTTTCTGGACTGAACCTCTAAACTAAACTAAACTGTTCCCTATGGAAGCTAAATTTGCTTTATCTCAAGTGATTTGTTTCTTTTAATTAACCAAAATACCCTTGTTTCCTGACCACTAAAAACCAGAAGATGTAACCAAACCAAAAAGATAAAATAAAATCCTGACTAATAAGTTCAGGCTCTGCGTACTCCACAGTATTCCTGGTGTCTCCAGCGTGGAAAATATTCGTACAGCTATCCAAACAACAACATCTTGAAGTCACTACCACTAAGTACAGTAATCATGAACGCAGAGCAAAGGCATCCCTCTCCAAACCAGAATCTTAGCAGTGCAATAAGTTATAAAATGCGATGTTTCCCCTTGGATACTAACATGTAGTCAATGGAACAGATAGTTATACGGAGATTTTCCCTGCATTTTACCAACTGTTTGTCGGGGCACGCGATGTACAGAGGTTCCACAACTACGCAGTCGGGCACAAAGCATTGCCCCGAGCTTGAAAAATAGCTGAGGATTAGAAGTCAGACAAGCAAATAAATCTTGCACAACAGCTAGGAAAACTGCGCACAAAACTCAAACCACATTTGCCAGAATATTAGGATAGTGATTGCACAGGACCCTTGTCAGCTACTCTTTCTGATCCTGGCCCTTCGGGTCGAACCGGGGAGAGAAAGGAAGCTAACAAATTAAGTTCCATATAAAATTCTTTAGGGATTGGACAGGCTGGATGCAGGAAAAATGGTCCCCATGCTGGGGGAGTCCAGAACCAGGGGTCACAGTTTAAGAATAAGGGCTAGGCCATTTAGGACTGGGATGAGGTGAAACTTTTTCACCCAGAGAGTTGTGAATCTGTGGAATTCTCCCCCCACAGAAGGCAGTGGAGGCCAATTCACTGGACATTTTCAAGAGAGAGTTGGATTTAGCTCTTAGGGCTAACGGAATCAAGGGATATGGGGATAAAGCAGGAACGGGGACTGATTGTGGATGATCAGCCATGATCATATTGAATGGCGGTGCTGGTTCAATGGGCTGAATGGCCTACTCCTGCACCGATTCTCTGCTTCTGTGATTCCTCGCCATCATTAAATCAATGAGTCTGTCATTGTCTGACTGGAATTAAGTTTTGAATCATCTATTGGAATGCTTGGAAACTTCCATTCAAAGAGTCCATTTCAGGATTGTTAATGCAGGATATAAATATAAAGCATTGTGCAAACTTAGCCCACGGAAGAGAAGTAAAAGATAGTGTCACACGCAGCTATAGGGGCGGCGCGGTGGCACAGCTGCAGAGTTGCTGCCTTACAGCGCCAGAGACCAACCATCCTTTTTCTCCAGAGATGCTGCCTGACCCGCTGAGTTACTCCAGCGCTTTGCGTCTGTCACCATCATCTGCAGTTCCTTTCTGTGCATCAAGACAATAGGTGTGGGAGATTGCAACCTTCACGTGGTCTGCCCTGTTTCGACTAATGCAATCAACTCGATGAGCACAAACGGAAGATCAAAAGGAACAAGTTGTCCAACAACTTTAGGCTGTGCACGCCACACGAAAGAAGAAGAAGAAGACAATAGGTGCAGGAGTAGGCCATTCAGCCCTTCGAGCCAGCATCGCCATTCAATGTGATCATGGCTGATCATCCCCAATCAGTACCCCGTTCCTGCCTTCTCCCCATATCCCCTGACTCCGCTATTTTTAAGAGCCCTATCTAGCTTTCTCTTGAAAGCATCCAGAGAACCTGCCTCCACCGCCCTCTGAGGCAGAGAATTCCACAGACTCACCACTCTCTGTAAGAAAAAGTGTTTCCTCGTCTCCGTTCTAAATGGCTTACTCCTTATTCTTAAACTGTGTGGCCCCTGGTTCAGGAGATGGAAATCCAATGGGAGATGGCTGCGTCAATAACATCCCCCATCCTCAATGATGGCAAGAACCAGGAGGCGAATGTTAAAAATGTTCAGAATTCATCGAGGTCGGGCCACCGGGATACTTGGTTGGGCAGAATCTTGTTCTAAAGCTCCACGCAGAACAACTCCCTTTTCACGGGCATTAATCCCAGTCAGTAGAAAAAGATAAAGCATCTCGGGAACATCAACACAATTTGACACCGAGCCAAAATGAGAGCTTTGCAGAAAGTTGCAGGTTTCTAGGAACAGCTTGAAATGAAAGGAGAGTGTTATTCGGCTCAAAGGTTAAAAGTGGACATTCCAAAACTCAGACCACAATAGCTGAATAGTGCCATTAAAGGAGTGAAATATGCCAGAGCTAGGGAGGTGCAGAGACAGCAATAGAGAGATGCAGAACAGGATTACACCCTGCAGCTCACCGATCCCACACAAGAAATCATAGAAGCATAGAAATTAGGTGCAGGAGTAGGCCATTCGGCCCTTCGAGCCTGCACCCCCATTCAATATGATCATGGCTGATCATCCAACTCAGTATCCCGTACCTGCCTTCTGTCCATACCCTCTGATCCCCTTAGCCACAAGGGCCACAAATCAAGTGCTCCCTTTACTCAAGTCATTTATTCATCCATTTGTAACCCTCCCCACATTCTCATCAGTTGCCCCTGAGATTCTACCACTCACCTCCTCACTAGGAGCAAATTACAGTGGCAATTAGCCCACCGGGCTTTGGGATTTGGAAGGATTCAAACCATTTAGCGTCTCTTGATAGGATAATCCTCTCATCCCAGGAATCAGTCCGGTGAATCTCCTCTGCAATGCCTCCATTATTTGGTGAGGGGGAACCAAAACTGTGCACTAAGCTCCAGGATAGACACAAAGATGCTGGAGTAACTCAACGAGACAGACAGCGTCTCTGGAGGGAAGGAATGGGTGACGTTGAGTGGGCCGAAGGGCCTATTTCCATGCTGCATCTCTAAACTAAACATTAAAACGAAACCGCCAGATGTGGGGTCAGAGGCCGCACATCTGTGTGCAGCCAAGTTCCTCATGTAACATTCAGAAAGATACCTTTCAATCAGCATGAAACCATCTCCTTTGCAGCCACTGAGAGCCAAGTTACCCTGATAATCTGTACAATGCCTCAGTACACACACCTGCAAGCTGTTCCAACCAGGTAGCAAAACAATGGCAGCAGCAGCAGCTGCCATTTTGTTGAAGGAATTAAGAGGCTTCAGGTAGCCTAGGGCGTGAGGACTTATCACTGATATTCATAGATCAACTACTTTGACAAAGTGCCAATGAACTTTCAACCCAGTGCTCTCGTCAGTATTTATTCCTCTTCACTGAAATAGATCACCATGTCATTATCACGATGCGGTTTGAGGGGGAGCTTTTCACATTATAGTTGCCACATATTCTTAACAATATCTTAAAGGGCTCTTAAAAATAGCGGAGTCAGGGGATATGGGGAGAGGGCAGGAACGGGGTACTGATTGGGGGTGATCAGCCATGATCACATTGAATGGCGGTGCTGGATGGCCTACTCCTGCACCTATTGTCTATTGTGAATTGCACAAGAGACGACAGCACAAACCTACCTCAGACTGCAGGGCATCGCCAGATCACAAAAGACACTATATAAAAGTCTGAAGAAGGGTCTCGACCCAAAACGTCACCTATTCCTTCGCTCCATAGAAACTGCCTCACCCACTGAGTTTCTCCAGCATTTTTATCTACCTATATAAAAAACAAGTTCCGTCAACTATCATTACACAGCGTGAGAGCAGACAGGTCCTGATAACAAAGCCTGCAACAACATTCAATGTAGAGCAGACTTTCAGATTCGAAACTAATAGGTGTTGCTTGGCATACAACACACAATACACTCAAAATGGCAAAGTGAGCTGATCTAGTATTAATATTCAAAACAATGGAGCTTATTTCTGGGGGAAAGAGAGACAAAAACATAAAGGTAATGCTAAATTAGTGGGAAGGAACTGCAGGTGCTGGTTTACACCGAAGGTCGACACAAAATGCTGGAGTGACTCAGCGGGACAGGCAGCATCTCTGGAGAGAAGGAATGGGTGACGTTGCGGGTCGAGACCCTCCTTCAGACTGAGAGTCAAGGGAGAGGGAGACGAGTGGTATGGAAGGGTAGAACGAGCATGTAAGGTGTGAAAAGTAATGAACAGCACTACATCTCCAAAACTTTGGCCGTCTGTTCCCCGAGTCGGGCAAAAGGGAAACGAGAGATTACAGACAGTGATATAGAACAGAAATGCTTAATTATACAGAACCTTTACTGAAATACTGCTCGAGGACCATATCCAGATTCCTCCAACAATATATATATATTTTTTAAAGCTTTTGAAACAAAAAACATGCTGACATTTTCAACAAAACCGTTGGCCAAAACAAAACAACGCAATCATCAGGAAAAACAACTCATTTCCCCTCAAAAGTCTCAGGAGAGCAGCTCGGAGTTGTGAGAAGCTTTGATACAGTGGTTGAGGAGAAAACCACTTATTGGAAAAGCCAAAACAAATGAGCAAAAATGCAAGATCAAAACAAATTTGGAGGCATTTTTCCACACAGTGCTGAGAGCGTGGACTCTCTGTAACAATTCTGTGGGGAGATAACATCAGCGTTTTGAAAGAAAGCTTGATTAATGCACGAGGGAGAGAAGGAAGTATAGGGATTCCGAGGGAGGGAGCACGATGAGGTAGTTGGAGGCGGTGGTTAGCTTTTATAGTAGAAGAGTTCTGGTTCAAACCTCTGTCCACAGTTTGATCCCTGTACTGAACAGTTCCGGTGACTGAGGAGGAGCTCTGAAATCTAGGCCAACATACAGCAACCATTTGCATTTCAATGTCTGCTTTAACTCAGCAGAGTGGCGCAGGATACTTCACCCGCGCGTTAACAGTACAATGTACGCAGGTGGTTATTCCAAAGTTGGGGAATCGGAAGCTGGACAACTGAAGACAGAGTCAACCATGTTGGAGGAATGAAAACGGGAGCAACAGGAACCCGATAAGTGAAAGAGCTCAGAAGAAGGGTCTCGACTCGAAACGCCGCCCATTCCTTCTCTCCAGAGAGGCTGCCTCTCCCAGTTACTCCCGCTGTTACTCCAGCATTTTGTGTCTATCTTCGATGTAAGCCAGCATCTGCTGCTCCTTCTTACACAGTGAAAGAGCTCAGATCCAAGGTTGTAGGGCTGAGGGTGCAAGGCCACAGAGAGTTTTGAAAACATGGTTGAGAATTTTTTTTTAAAAGTATTCTCTCGACTTCAGAGACAGAGCGTGAAACAGGCCCTTCAGCCCAACTCACCCATGCCCCACCAAGACGCCCATCTAAGCTGGTCCCATTTGTCTGCATTTGGCTCATATCCCTCTAAACCATCTGCGGTCTGAAAATTGTGGCCATCGTCCCCTCACTGTGCAATTCGGAGATGGACATATAACCAAAGAGAGAGACACAATGTGCTGGAGTAACTCAGCAGGTCAGACAGCATCTCCAGAGAAAATGAATAGGTGATGTTTTGGGCCGAGATTCTTCTTCAGAGGTAGATATTCCATGAGGTAAACATTCCTATCAGCTGGCAGAGACATGGGCGTGTTCCTGTCACAACTTTTCCAATATCCCACGGATAACTTTGCCTTTACATCTCATACGGATAAAAATGAATAAAAATTGCCAGATTTTATGCTCAACCTCTGCTACATTAGACACTCTTAAAATAAAAGCTATCTTAATTGGCCTCATGTCAGAACATAATGGAAGCAGTCAACTAAATGGTGCCCCGAGTCTGGCCAACCACAGCTGTCTTTCTCACTCCAATTTTACACTCAATCCACACTTCCTTCAAATCCATTAAGTATTCAAAAAATCTGTTT
>CAUPSL010000277.1:0-53345 GCA_963514005.1 Raja brachyura
TCGACGGTCTTCATGGTATGGTGAGGGCGCTTAATGGCGATGTTCAGGTCTTTAGGGTTGATGCACAGACGGATTTCGTTGTTGACCTTCTTCAAAGTGGCAACCATAGTTGAGACCCAGTCAGTGGGGTCGCTGATTGGTTCGATCACGCAAAGGGAGACCAAATTCTTTAGCTCGGATTGAACCCTGTCTGTCATGGCAAATAACAGCTGGTGTGGGGCTCTGACAACAGGTGTCACATTAGGGTCGGTAGAAATCTTGTAACAATCCCAACAAGTGCAAGTTCAGGGTTTCAGAGGTCTCCTACGTCGGCCACGTTTTCACTCTCGACGGCCTCAAACCTGTTCCAGAACAGTGACTGCGTCTATCAGTGTGATTGACTTGAACTATTATGACCATGGACTCTTGTGAAGAGCTTGACTGTTTAAACTTGATACCAGCTGGAAATGAAAGGGACAATGATGACTGTGATGGTTGGAACTTCAAATCATTTAAATTCACTGATCATAATGTGCATGATTTTAAACAAGATATTGACCCTGAAAATAATTTTCTTGACAATATAAATAATAACTGCTTATTACTCTGAAGATCAATTCAACATGAACATAAAATCAGATCATGGAATGTCAATAATTCATTTCAATAGCTGAAGTTTATATGCAAATTCTCACAACATCAAAGATTACTTGTCATCTAAACAAACCATTCAATGTGAAAAATAAAAAAGGAGG
This sequence comes from Raja brachyura, assembly GCA_963514005.1. The sequence goes on from CAUPSL010000277.1 coordinate 735, forward strand.
GTGGCTTTGCATGTAGATAAAATATTAAATTATAAATTAGTGGAAAATATGGCAACTAATATTGATGATGTGATGGAGATAATTACTGTAGAAATTTACCTGAAAAAAAAGAAAAATGTAATTGTAAGTTGTGTATACAGAGCACCTGGTTCCACTATTGAAATAATCAGGAATAGTATGGAAAGATTGTTTGCCAAGAAAGAGCACAGAATTGTGTTCATTTGTGGGGATTTTAACTTAGATCTCTTAAATCCCAACAAGCACAAACAGACTGATGAATTTATCGATGTATTGTTCAGTATGAGTTTTTTTTTCACTTATCACCAAACCAAGTAGAATAACATCTCACTGTGCAATTCTAATAGACAACATATTTACAAACAGTATGAACAACAGCATAAAGAGTGGGTTACTACTAAATGACATCAGTGACCATCTGCCGGTTTTTGTAATGTTTGTTTGTGATTATGTTAAGTGTAAGGATGTTAATAAGATTAGATACAGGAGAGTAAGAACAGAAGAATTTATAAATAAATTTAGAAATGTATTACTGACCCAAAATTGGAAACACGTGTTTAAAGAGACTGATCCCAACAAAGCATATGAAACATTCCTGATAATATTTAAATGATTATATGAAGGACATTGTCCTTTGAACAACACAACAAGAAGCAAAAATATACAGATCGGCCATGGATGGCAAAAGGACTACAAAATGCATGCAAAAAAAGAATATCTTGTATAAATAATTCATAAAAGTCAGAACTATAGAACAGAAAGTAAATACAAAAGATACAAACAACAAATTGACTAGTATTATGAGGATATATAAGAAAGATTATTATAATAAAATATTAAACGATAATAAAAATAATATCAAGTGCATATGGAATTTATATACCCTTGATGGGATTAAATAGTATTATCAGGAATGGATCAATGAATATAAACTACCCTCAGTATTGTAAAGACAACGATACAACTGTAAGCGATATGAATGATGTGATTAATGGGTTTAATATTTTTTTTTGTAAGTGTGGGACCAAAACTAGCAGAAGAAATCGATAATCCACAGTCAGAATAAGGAGAGGGGAAGGTTGTGGATTTGTTAGACAGCAACCCAAACTCAATGTTTTTGAAAGCAGCTGATGAAAAGGAGATTATTGACATTGTTAGTAATTGTAAGAATAAAAGGTCTACAGACTTCAATGACATTGATCTAGCTTTAATCAAGGTAGCCATTGGTGTAATTGTAAAAGCCATAACTTATATTTGCAATTTATCTTTCAAAACTGGTGCATTTCCATGTAAAATGAAAACTGCCAAAGTCATCCAACTATACAAAGCTGGAGACAGAAATCAATTTACAAATTACAGGCCGGTATCGTTACTCTCTCAGCTCTCAAAAATATTAGAAAAACTGTATGTAAGTAGATTAGATAATTTTATCGAGAAGCACTAATTGCTAGTTGATAGTCAAGATGGATTCAGTTCAAACAGATCGACATCCATGGCAGAAATGGAGTTACTTGACTACATTACCAGTTTTATAGATAACAAGAAATATGCAGTGGCTGTATTTATAGATGTGAAAAAAAGCATTCGATACAATTGATCATCATTTGCTAATCTAAAAACTGGAAAACTATGGAATCAGAGGGGTTGTACTAGAATGGATGAGAAGCTACATAACTAATAGACATCAGTTTGTGCAACTAGTGGACTGCAAATCAACATGCTTAGAAATAACTTGTGGAGTCCCACGGGGGCCGGCTTTGGCCCCCAAATTATTTATTTTGTATATTAATGATATATGTAGGGTGTCAAACCTTTTGAAATTTGTGTTATTTGCAGATTACACTAATATTTTCTGTGATGGGGACAATTTGCAGCATCTTTTGGAGGTGGTCACAACAGAAATGCGTAAACTAAAAACATGGTTTGATTTGAATAAATTATCATTAAAATTAAACAAAACCAAACTTATGCTGTTTGGAAAACGCAAATTAATACACAAGTAAAAGTAACAATAAATAATACTGAAATAGAAAGAGTGTATGGAAATAAATTTCTGGGTGTGATTCTTGATCACAAAATCTGCTGGAAACCCCATATAAAACATGTGAGAGCAAAAGTAGCATGGGGTATTGGAGTGATGTGGAAAGCAAGGCATGTTTTGAAATGAGAGAGCACAGTATATTCTGTTCAGCTCACTTGTGTTACCGTATTTAGATGACTGTGTGGAAGTATGGGGCAACACCTACAAAACCACCTTACAATCACTAAGCACACTACAAAACATAGCTATTCGTATAGTAACAATGTAAGATATCATCACCACACCAATATACTGTATTTAAAATTACACACCTTAAAGATTAAGGATGTGGTAGAATTTAAGATTGCACAAATAATTTATAAAGCAAAAGATAAACTGCTATATGTAAACATACAAACACTGTGCAAGGAAAGTGAGGGGGGTTGTAATTTTAGAGGGAAACTAAACTTGAAACAGCATTATGCTCGGACCCATTTAAAAAGTATGTGTATTTCCATTTGTGGGGTGGTTTTGTGGAATGGTGTTGAATGCAGAGCTAAAATCAACACACAAAATCCTCGCGGTCTAGGTGCTGGAGGATGAAGTGCAGGCCCAGAATGACTGTGTCATCCACAGATCTATTGGCCCAATATGCAAAATGCAGAGGTTCCAGCAGAGGGATTGTGATATTTTTCAGCTTGGCCAGCACAAGCCTTTCAACGATTTTCATGACTACAGAGGTCCGTGCGACAAGCCTGTAGTCATTAAGACCAGTAATCCTTGCCTTTTTCGGTACAGAGACGATAGTGGAGACTTTAAAGCAGGCATGGACAGTACATATTTGCAGGGAGTGGCGGTGGCGGGTGTGGCCTGGGCCCAGCGGGGATCAGAGGGGGTGGCGTGGGCCCAGCGGGGGTGGCGTGGGGGGAAGATGGCTTGGGCCCCGGCGGCAGGGGGAGTGGGCACCGCCGCAGCGGCGTCTGCTGTTGGAGTTATAGCCGCTGGGTTCAGATTCAGCCACTCCCGCCCTGCGACGGGACAACGGTCTCCTGGTCGACCAGAAGTTGGTGAGGCTCCGACGCCGTGGATAGAGACGCTGGACCGGGCGGGCAGACACCGCACCCCGCACCCTCCCCCCCTGGCCGGGACAAATGGGCACTCCCTTATCCCGCGGGCCAGATTAGACCCCCCCATGGGTCGTTTGAACCAAGGATAAAAACGACTCCCCCTCCTGCAACGCAATATTCCACTACTTACCTGAAGTGGACAACAAGAGGCATCGAGCTCAATGTGTGGAGTGCAAATGGCAGTCTTATCCGGCCCGGGCCCACTGCGCACAGGTGGAGAGGCGGCGTCATTTTGTGTCACTTCCCCAACTGCGCAGGCGCGTATGATTGCAGGTTCATTCTGCCAAATCATCCAGCGGCCGGAACCAGAATTTTGGGCGATTTTTCAACAAATTGGAAACACTGATTTTTCTTTTCCGTCTTTTTTTCCCTCGGGATTTTGTCTCCATTTCGGGCGCTTTTCCGACAAATTGGAAACGCGGATTTGTTGTTCGATTTTTTTTTTTCCAATTTTTTTTTTCCGATTTTTTTTTCCTCAGGATTTTTTCTTACTCTGGGGGGAAAAAAAGGGGTGCGGTCGCACCCAACGCAACCCCCCTTCGGACGGCCATGCTGTAACTAATAAACAGTCGGATACTCTTGCGAATTAATTGGGCTGTGATTGGGGGCGGATTCGAGCTGGCATGTGGGAGTGAGACTGTTATTGTTTTGTTGCAGAAAATTGAGATTTGACCTGGGATTAGGTTGGATCTTCACACAGCCCCGAGATGCGGACCGACAGCCGGCTGCAAAGTGGTTTAACTTTTTACAATAATTGTAGGATTTGCCATATGCAGGACATGCTGATTGCCTGCTGTGCAAGTATTTGCAATTAGGACATCTTTTTTGAGACTCGCCGTGAGCTGCCTTGCTTGCTTGGGGTATACATCGCCTGTTATCTGTATTGGCACGCAGCCTAGTCTGATTCATGGATTTTGTGTCGGTCGCTTGCTGTCTGGCTAGAGAGATGATAAATTCTGCTGTTCTGTAAGCATGAACTGCATCCTCTAGGGTCAAATCTGACTTTCGCAGAAGTTCTGATCTGGGCTTTTGGTCGCTCATGTCAGTCACTAAAATATCCCTCGTTAACTGATCAGTTAACTGGTCAACCGCCATTTCTTCAAATCTGCTCCGCTGGGCCATATACATTAAATCTGAGATAAATGAATCTACTCGTTTGCCAGGGAGCTGACGACGAGAGAAAAACCTTGCCCTGTCCAAGATGTGATTTGAGGGCAGGTCGCAGATCTGGCTTAGTTTACGTAGCGACACATTGGGGTCTTCAGGAAATTCAGCTGGGGTTATTACCTGGTCGTTGGCATCGCGGACTGCCGGAGCATAGCGGAACGTTTTGGATCGCCGAATGGCATCTGGACCTGCGAGGTTAAGTAGAAGGGAGGCTTTGACAGGTTCTGGTTCATTTCGGTGTACGATGTTCATGTAATGTCGGTAATCAATTTCAAACGTCGCCCAGAGTTCACCAATGTCTGCATCAAATGCAAGCGGAGCCGGCTTTCGACAGGAGGAGGCCATCATAAAACAAAATAAAAACTCACAAAAGAGAATTTAAAAAAACGATATACAGAAGGCGTGGGTCAGACCAGAGCTGACAACATGTAGTCATACTCCAGACACGGTATGTGATCCCAAATCATCTTTAATCAGCACTTAAACTTTAACAGCATTAAGGATGGTTAGATGTCAGAACATGCCAACTGCTGCTGGAACTGAGTAGTGCCAGAAGCAAATGTTAATATAAACGTTATAGTGTGGTGGGATTAGTGATGCTAACTATATGTGATTGGTTAACATGCACAATCAATCTACAATAGATCTACCACAGCAGCTCTCTTGCGCCCCCTCTCCACAGTCGTAAAAGGGAACAGTCGCCATAGCCCTCAGCTTCCAGGTCATTGGCCGTCGCATCTCCAAGAGACTTCTGGAAAAACATCACATGGGCATGGAAGACGATTAAACCCAGCAAGTGCAGAAGCATCTCCATTGTCAAAGGTCAAGTCAAGGATCAAATATTTCATATTAACGGAATACATGTTCCAACTCTTTCAGAAATGCCAGTGAAGCGTTTGGGCCGATGGAACGATGCAAAGCTCAAGGACACCGGGCAGTTTGAACAACTGAGAAAGGATACCATCATGCACATAGTTCGCATCCACAAGACCTTGCTACCAGGAAAACGCAAGCTGTGGTGCTTCCAAATTGGCATACTACCAAGAATCATGTGGCCTTTAACTATGTATGACATCCCCATCAACAAAGTGGAAAAGCTGGAAAGAATGATCAGCGCACTTGTGAAACAGTGGCGTGGACTTCCACGATGCTTAAGTGCTGTCGGACTGTATGGGAGTGGCAATTTGAATTACCCATTACAGGACTCGTGGAAGAGTTCAAATGCACTAAAGCAAGGTTGGTCATGACCCTCACTGAATCTGAAGATACTGTTATTCGAACAGCGGCCCCCCGTGTGGCAACGGGGAAGAAGTGGACCCCATCGGAAGCCGTTCAGAGTGCTAAATCTGCTCTTCATTTCCGGGATATAGTTGGCCAAGTCCAACACGGGAGAGCCGGGCTCGGGCTCGTCATAAATGCTCCTCAATGTCACAAGGCAACATCAGTGCAGAAAAGACGGCATGTGGTGGAGGAGGTGAGAAGACGGGAGAAGACCGTCTCAATCGCCAAAGCAAGGCCAATGGACTAACTGGGAGAGCCTGGAAAAGAGGAAACTCAGCTGGCGTGAAATCTGGTAAATGGAAGGATCTCGGCTAAGTTTTGTCATTAGAGCCACTTATGACGTTCTACCATCACCACAGAACCTGAAGCAGTGGTTCGGAGAAGACCCCACTTGCTCCCTTTGCCAAACACCTGGATCACTAAGGCACATTTTAACAGGATGCACTATGAGCCTCGGCCAAAGGCGTTACACTTGGCGGCACAACCAAGTTCTCAGACAGCTGTCATCAATCCTTGAACAGAGGCGAACGATCACAAATGCTTCCCCACCAACATCGGCAGGAAACGTCCACTTCCCAACATTTGTACCAGCAGGCCAACCTCCAGAGCACCAGATAACATCAATGGATGCAAGCATTCGGCAACCTGCTCGGGATTGGAAAATGGAAGTGGACTTAGAAAAAAAGCTTGTGTTTCCCCCCAGACATTGTGGTTACAACACTCCGGCCAGACATGGTCCTGTGGTCCACAACAGCCAAGTTGGCATATGTTGTAGAATTGACAGTTCCATGGGAAGATGGTGTTGAAGAAGCTTATGAGAGGAAAAAAAACAAGTACTCTGAACTGGCAACTGAAGCTTCCCAGAATGGCTGGAAGACCAAGATTTTTCCTGTCGAAGTGGGATGCAGGGGATTTGTTGCTACATCGATGACCAGGCTATTAAAGAAAATGGGGATGAGGGGTCGCTCCCTCCAACAAGCAATCAAATCATTGTCAAATTCTGCGGAAAAAGCAGCAATTGGACTTGGATCAAAAGGAGAGCCAACAATTGGGCTGCAAGATGAATACAGGAGGGTATGGAATTGAGGGGGGTGTAACTGGGACGCCAGGTATCACCGTTGAGCCCTCTGGAGATGTTGTGGGCTTATCAATGAAACGTCCAAGAAGGAGGGTGCCCACCTGATGACTCCGATGACGTACCTACCCTACCTTTCACCACTCCAATCCCACTGCAAATAGCAAGAGTGCCGACTTATTACAGGGATTGAAACATCAAGTCCTATTACCTCTACTGTGTCCTGCAGATGTGGTAAATAATGTGGAGAGTAAAGATGTGTGAGATCCACGCAGGATGTCTAGTTCCCGTGGTTTTCGGTGCAGTACTTAATGCCATAGGTACATTTGAGTTGTTGGTCAATAGTGAGTCCAGATAGATAAGCAAGCCTAACATCACCAAATATCAATGGAAGTAGGTTTGTTAAAACTCTTCTTGGAGATGCTTATGCCCTGGTTATTCTTGTAGTAATCTTGTAGTAAACGCTGCTGAATGTGTTTGTTTAACTTGGTGTGAATAATTCTGATCATTACGCACAACGCACAGATCTGTGTCTGTTTTTATGTTTGAATACGACCCTAGCTTGAAAGACGGAGATTTCGATGTTCACACCCCCGTCAAGAGCAGTTTACTCGTGCAGATTATGGGCAGCCGGTCATTATACAGATAGAGAATATCTACTACCCCATTCTCGCAATAATTGGAGTTCCGGGTAAGTCTGTGAAAAAGTCAATCATTTAAAAATGTTTTCCTGTTTACTTATTTCTGCACTACATGTTCATATAATTCGTGGTCATAAAGGAAGTAAAAGTACAGAATTATACATTGCCAGGAAGTCTGGGATGCAGCAATATTCATTGTCTGTTTATCACATTCAATTTATGTTTTTGACATCGTAAAACCTTATGGGGACATGGCGAACGATCAGCATGAAATTTTTTCGAAGCTGGTCAAAAAGCCAACTCGTCAAGAGTGAAGAGTGTTTCTGTATGACATGCATCGGGAGCGCACCAGTGACATTCTTAATAGCAGCAGGAAAACATATCTGTAACACTACATTATTGCGGTCAAACAGGACATTTAACAAAATGATACAAAAGAAAATTCCACAAAAATAACTAGTACAAGGAATTAATCACCAGTCGTACAAGATCGCCGCAATAGTGCAAAGTCGAATTCGAGGAAATCGAAGTCTTAGAATAAAGGGGAGGCCATTTAAGACTGAGGAGAGAAAAAAAAACTTTTTCACCATAGATTTGTGAATTTGTAGAATTCCCTGCCACAGAGGTCAGTGGAGGCCAAATCATTGGATGGATTCAAGAGAGAGTTAGATAGAGCTCTCTTAGCTCGTAGAATCAAGGGACATGGGGAGAAGGCAGGCACGGGTTATTGATTGGGGACGATCAATGAATGACGGTGCTGACTCGAAGGGCCGAATGGCCTCCTCCTGCACCTATTTTATATGTTTCCATGTTTCAAAAGTGCAAACAAAATCAAAGTCGAGAGAAAATCTTTCTTGCCGAGGTAATGCTTAATGTGTGTAGTCTGTTCAGGAGCTTGATTTTTGCTGGGAAGAAGCAGTTCGTGAACCTGCTGGTCACGGTTTTCAGCACTTCAACTCCCCCTCCCACTCCGTATCCGACCTCTCGGTCCTGGGCCTCCTCCACGGCCAGAGTGAGCAACACCGCAAGTTGGAGGAACAGCACCTCATATTCCGCTTGGGGAGTCTGCATCCTCTGGGCTTAAACATTGAATTTTCTCAATTCTGTTAACCCAGACTGCCTCCTCCCCACCTCTCCCTCAACCCTCGGGCCCTGACATTCCTTCTCCATCTCCCCCCCCCCCCCCCCCCAGTCGCACTAGCTTCTCATTTTCACACCACAAACAGCTTACAATGGCCTGTTTCCTTTTTCACCAATACTTTTTTGCATATCTTTCATTCACTGTTCTTTATCTCTCCACATCACTGTTTATATATCTCGTTATATCCCTGACCAGTCTGAAGAAGGGTCTCGACCCGAAACGTCGCCTATCTCCTTCGCTCCTTAGATGCTGCTGCACCCGCTGAGTTTCTCCAGCTTTTTGCGTAACCCACGGTTTTCAGCATCTTGTGCTGTGGATTTTGCGGTAGTTTCCGACCACAACGTAACTCATCAAAACGTGTCCCTCTATGATGAGTTTAGTCCGCTTGTTATGACTGTAAAATGTTGATGTTGTATTTGATTAGTTAGCGGATATTATTTTTGTAGAACTGGTAGTGCTTCCGGAGACATTGGATGAGGCTTATGAAAGGAAAAAGCTTAGATATGTAGATTAGGTGGCAGAAGTTGAACCGGAGGGTGGAAAGAAAGAGCATATATGGTAGGGGCGGGTTGTAGGGGTTATATAGCACGGTCGACCATGTCGCCATTTGAAGAGCTGGTAATTCGCGGACAGAGTTTGTTTCAGGCCGTAAAGGAAATGTCAGAGGCAGCAGAGCAAGGCAGTAGGTGGATTTGTTGGAGAATAAACAGTGGCAGTTGGGGCAGAAAGGATATGTATAATACGCGATAAATATATTTCTTTGTAAGTGCATTCCGTGCAAGTTTATCCCGGTTTTATATGTAGCCTTGATATATGTGGCACTACGATTGTTTGAGGAAGGGTTAGTATGTGTTTGAAAGGATGCGAGTGCTTAGCAACTGTTGAAATAATCTTCTGTAGTTACCTTTACTAAGTAGATATTCGCATAGTTAGGTACTTAGTAGTGCATACTGGTAGCATTGGCGGTGAGCGCAGGTTGTGAGTGGGGGGTTTCTCACACTCGAGAACTAACTGCTCAGAACGGGGCCCGAACTTAGCGAAACACCAGTGAAGGGAGGTGCCCATTTGATAACCCCCATTAATATACTAGCTTCTACAAGCTCAGATGGTGTGTAACATGTAGAGATTACTTATTACTTAACACGGAGTTAGTTTTTGTCCTACAGCGTAAGTGCGTACGGGCAGTTTAATTACGACTTTGGCATTAGGCTTGGATTTCTTTGTTGAACGCTTTGTTGATAGTTTTAAAGCTTTGTGCTTTAATAGTAATTTATGTTCAATATGTCTTATTTCGAACTTGAAGTGGTCTGATTGCTTCCCTTTGTTAAAACGACTCTGTTTACTGCTTCCACTTTGTAACTCTGCTGGCCAGTAGCATGCAAGCAAGCCTGAAAGTAGCTGTAGGAGCTCAGGGAGGCAATTAGTGGAGCGAACGAGCCCATCGTTTTACATGGCATCACACGTTTTGATAAACAAAATGTCCTTAATTGAGTCCGAGATCAACAGAATAGGACAAAACGCAGGGCAGCCGACATATTGGGCATGTTGCAGTTTACATATGATGACTATTTTCGCCATCACATAATTTCTGCCTTGGATGCAGGTCAGTGAAGACACATTATTCTGCAAATTGTTAAAGAAGGAACTGCAGATGCTGGAGAAGCGAGTGTACAAAAAAGGCTGGAGAAACTCAGCGGGTGCAGCAGCATCTAAGGAGCGAAGGAGATAGGCGACGTTTCGGGTCGAGACCCTTCTTCAGAGAGTCCGTTATTCTGCAAATTGGTTTGTGCATCTGTGAACCTTTGAGTTTCACTTGTTTAGGAATCGGAGAATAGATTTAAGAGGCAGGAAATAACGGAGAATTGGAATGACGATTAACAGGTATAACCGGTCACTTTTCATTTCTAAATAGCTGCTTGCTATCTACAAATGCCGCCATTCTACACTGAGGATTGTAGCGTAATAATATGATTGACAACGTAAAACACTGTGTAAAAAACACCATTGTCGATATCCACTCTTGTGTGGATATAGTGAAAGGTAAATCCATAAGAAAGGAGAAATCTCTGTCGACTGACCTTTGAAGGACCTGTGTCATTATACTTTTGTTGTCTTTTCGCAGCTAATCTGATGGCGATCGTGATTCTGTGCCGCAGACATTGCGGTCTATCGAAATGCATTACGCGTCATTTGGTCTCCATGGCAGCTGCCGATCTAATGGTTCTGATATTTGAAGTGATTTTGTATGAGATAAAAGGTGCCTCTTTGCCATATTCCTTTTTCAATTATACTCCTGTTTGCAGCGTTAATCTCGCGCTGTTGTTCTTTTCTATTGATTGTTCTGTCTGGTTAACTGTGGCCTTTACCTTTGACTGACTTATAGCTATTAGTTGCCAGTCGCTGCGACCAAAATACTGCACCGAAAAGATGGCGTAAATGGTCATTGCAATTGTATGTTTCGTGAGTGTGTTGGAAAACATTCCAATCTACTTTTTTTATGATCCTCCGGGAATACTTGATGGACAGCCATGGTCCTGTTATGTAAAGTCAAGCTTCTACACCGCCCCAACGTGGATCGCATTTTTATGGTTGGAAACTATTTTATGCCCATTTGCACCTTTCGTTTTGATCATGCTCCTTAATTCACTGATCTCCGATGAACCAACAGGCCCATCAGTCACACAGTTCCAGAAATTGATAACTGTAGGAAGTCAATCATATTATTGCTGTCAATTTCAGGCAATTTTATACTCCTATGAATGGTGCTTTTCATTTGTTACCTGTTTGTGCACTTTACCGACACTCAGTTTGTAGAAGCAAATTACAATGACCCATTCACTATTGAGGAACAATCCGGATATATGCTGAGGTGTTTAAGTGCGTGCACAAATATTTTTATTTATGCAGTGTCTCAGGGTAAATTCAGTGTGGAATTGAAGAATATGGTTAAGCGTCCACTAAGTATATTCATCAGTTTCAAATAAATAATGTATTTTAATCACCTGGTGTGAATTTGTTGTACACGCAATGCATCGCCATGAGCCCCCGAGGAAAGTCGGACAGACAACATGTCCTTCACATTTCATTCGGCACCTCCAACACCAGAACATTACACGTGGAGTGAGAATAGACGTGTTTTGCGAAGGAATTCCGCTCTACCGCCATTTTGTCCAATTATGTCAAGTCAAGCCAAGTAAAGAGACTCAAGTCAAGAGAGTTTATTGTCATGTGTCCCAGATAGGACAAATACATTCTCAGCAAATTTTATGAAACCTGAAACATTTCCAATTTTCAGGTCAAAATGAAATAAATTCGACAAGTTTAATGGCAGTTTAGCATTGCTTCAACCGCACTACCTCTAACAAACCTCATCAATTCAATTTCAGTAAGCAACGTACTTTGAAAAGTTCTGAATAAAATATTTATATCAATGGACCATTTGAGAGAATTGTTACACACACGTTTAATACTTCCAAAGCTGGGATCATATATGATTTGAAGTGTTTTCTTGGTTCGAGAATTACAACTCAATTGATAGAATTACACGGTGACTCACAAATGCCATTTGATTCCATCGGGCATTGTGGGATGTACAAACAAGGAACTGGAAATGTTGGTTTACATAAACTGACAGTAAACTGGAGTAACTCAACGGGTCAGAAAACATTTCTGGAGAACATGGATAGATGACTTTTCAGATCGAGACCCTGCTTCAACTGGTGTTGTGGGATGTTGAAATGCATGAATTTGCAGACTGTGTGGTATGTTTCTCATTAACGACTGTATAGGGGATGTATAAAGTATAATCTGTGTCCGAAACATACGAAATTTTAATGTTGCATTGAACCTATAAATGATCTCGGGTGAGATATGCTTGGATATCAAAATGTAGGCAGGCTTTGGAGGCAACTGTGTGGATGAAGGTGCGTGCATTCGTGGTGTACTGCCACCAATGTCAGTGGACGGACGAAACTGAGGGGACCTGTCTCCACCAAGATGCAGTACAGAACGCCACAGGAGATCTATATTCCTCGTGGCTATCAAACCGTATAACTCCTCCCCTTCTGTCGTGGGGTAGACTGACACCCCCTCCCAATCTTTGCACATCCGCAATGCTTTCCACTCGTCACTTAAATTTCATGTTTGCTGTATCTTGTGTTTTATGACTATTGGCAGACCAATTTTCCTCCTGGGATGAATAAAGTTTTATCGTATCATATCGTGGTTTGCAAGATAACGATTACCGCACGCAGGATGATCGAATTATTCATGGCACATTGTCACGAAGGCCCACACATGTTTGGAGGAATTCATGTAACAATGGCGAGAGAGGAGAGTGTGGGAGGGACTTGTGTGTTTGACCGGTACCCTGAAGCTTTCTTACACGCGTGGCCCAGTCTCCCGCTTAATTATTGCTCAGATCGGGGGAGCACATACAAACATCTCATAGAGCAGATGCGTATTTCTCAAACAATTGAATTATTCAAAGCCTGAGAATTCCGGAAAACATTCTACGAGGACCCAATGTGTTTTTCACTATTTCGCAGCCTTGGCAGCCACTATAGTCTGCGATTCAATAGATCCACATGTATCTTACATGTTTAAACGTATTGTCAGTTATTACAGTTTATTTGCAGTATTTCATCTTTGTTTCGCTTTCCTAGAGTTACTTCGAACTTTCTGTTCTCAGTTGCTTGGAAAACAATTCTCCCATCTGTGTGATACATGGGAAGACATGGGATACAATCTTACGATCGGTTGTATTGTCCTCAACCTGTATTACGATATCCGAAGTGTCGGAACGAACTGCGGAAGAAGTTTAGTTTAGTTTAGTTTAGTTAAGTTAAGTTTAGAGATACAGCACGGAAACAGGCCGAATGTGTATGGAGAGCGAGAGTACTAATACAAAAGCAAAGGTACACTCGGATATCTCACAAGAAACTGACTATGAGGTAGCCTTTGATAATTTATTGAAACTAAATAAATAGAAGAAACGGTCAAATGAAAATGGCGCAAGTGTAGTTGATCATAAAGGGAAAAGCAAAGACAAAAATAGATAGTTGATTTCATTTCTGAAAATGCAAAATACCAATAGTTTATGCGTATTCAATTAACAAGAATGATTAGAAACTTTGGAGGGAATGTATCTCGGTCTCCAGGAAGAATGATAACACCGGGCATAATATAGATGAGACAATTAATGCACGTCAGAAACATAGTCATGGCAATTTGACCGAAATAATTATTTCGCAAACTAAATTGGTCCTTAAATATTACATTCGTGTAATGTAAATGAATAGCTTTCTAGATGTGGAATTTGATCGAGAAAATTTTAATTAATGTTCTTTTTTAAAAATAATACTTTTATTAGAAGCATATACATAACATAATCAAAACACATTTTGTTTATCAATTACATATGGTAAATAGTTGGGATCACAGCTATCAAAATAGTTGGGGCCCTCGTTTATCAATTACACAATAACACAGCTTCTATTTGTTAATTTATTTTATAGATAGAAAGAAAGGGGGGAAACGATTTTTTAAAAAAAGATAGAATAACTTACCAGTAATACAGCTTTGGAGATATGTCCGTAGATTATCAAACTAACAATTCATGTAATCCTGGGTTCAAGTTTCAGTCAGGCTTCCGTGCGGGACCAATATACCCATTCAGAAAATCAATAAATGGAGACCATATTCTAGCAAATAATTCTGGTTTGCCAATTAAGACAAGTCTAGTTCTTTCCAGATGTAAGGTCTCCGACATCTCCATCATCCACATTTTAATTGTGGGGGTTGTTGTGTTTTTCCAAAATTTTAATATACATATTTTCCCAGTTATTACACTATAATCAAGGAAGGTTCTTTGGCTTGTTGTAACTTTTAGGCTTTGTTTTGATATTCCTATTATTATTCCTTTTGAGTCGAATCCAATTAGATATTAACAACTTCAGAAATGTTAAAAAAAATATCCGTCCAGAAATTTTACATTTTTATAGAATTTACAAAAGGGTGGGGGACCCTGTTCGAATTCATCGTGTTTTCCTCAGTAAAGCACGCACTCATGCATTGTTAACAATGCAGCGCATGGTCTTTATTAAGACATTTAACAAAGGCAAACGCTCAGGCAAGACACTTCATTCAAACAGATTTTCAATTTTGCACGGATATGCACAATTCAATTACGTTGACAGGAACAGAATACATTTAATATATTTCAGATCACATGCGACTTTAGACCCCTTAAGTAAACTACATGTTATTAAGCAAGGTCTGTGGTGGATCGAGTTGAAAACGCAGGCACGTATCCACATGTCAGCGAAATGTCTATTTTAATGGGAGAATTAATGCATTTCTTAATGCAGACTTTTTCCCCCATGGAATAAATCGCATCCCGACACGAAGTAGTTAAATCCACGTAACTGTTGAAAAACAATATTCTAATGATTACGCAACATCAGAATCTCACCAGAAATTTCGCTGGGATATAAATACGACCCTATTCTGAAAGTAAATGCCAAAAGCAACCGTAACAGCATCACGTTAATTCTCGGATCCGCAATGAATCAGCCGTTAATAACGCAGATTAAACACGTGTATTATCCTATTCTTGCAATAATCGGTGTACCTGGTAAGTTATTTCCCTTATTTATTGAAGTTTTGTTACTATTGGCATTGTCATTACTGTGAGTATATATATATATATATATATATATATATATATATATATATATATATCCCTCTCCTGCTCTCTCTCTCTCTCTCTCTCTCTCTCTCTCTCTCTCTCTCTCTCTCTCTCTCTCTCTCTCTCTCTCTCTCTCTCTCTCTCTCTCTCTCGCATACACACACACACACACTCTCTCTCTCTCTCTCCCTCTCTCTCTCTCTTTCCTTATCTCTCTCATCCTTGGATGGCTACCTTCTGTAACTGTAGAGCAACATAATCATTTTTACTTTATCTAAATGTATGGGAATCGGATATTCCAGCATGTGACGCCTTCGTCCGGTTTGTGAATTTTCATTTGGGTTTCTTTCCTCTGTTTCATGGTCTATTCTGTAAATGGGGTGGATGGTTTGGAGTTTGTAAAATGTGCGCAGGATAGTTTTTTGCAGCAATACATAGAGGTATCGACCAGAGTATGGGCAGTGCTGGTCCTCTTGTTAGGAAATGAGGCAAGTCAGGTGAAGGAGGTATACGTTGGTGAGCACTTCGGGACCAGTGATCACAATACCATTAGTTTCAATATAATTATGGAGAGAGTCAGAACTGGACCTAAGGTTGAGATTTTTGATTGGAGGAAGGGTAACTTTCAGGGAATGCGTAAGGATTTAAAATGAGTGAATTGGGACATTTTGTTTCATGGGAAGGATGTAGAAGAGACATTGAGGACATTTAAAGGGGAAATTGTAAGAGTACAGAACCTTTATGTTCCTGTTCGGTTGAAAGGAAATAGTAAAAATTGGAAAGAGCCATGGTTTTCAAGGGAAATTGGACACTTGGTTCGAAAAAAGAGAGATAGTTACAATAATTATAGGAGGCATGGAGTAAAGGAGGTGCTTGAGGAGTATAAGGAGTATAAAGAGTGTAAAAACGATCTCAAGAAAGAAATTAGAAAAGCTAAAAGAAGATATGAGGTTGCTTTGGCAAGAAAGGTGAAAGTAAATCCAAAGGGTTTCTGCGGCTATATTAATAGCAAAGGGATAACGAGGGATAAAATAGGACCATTAGAGAGCCAGAATGGACAGCTATCTGCAGAGCCAAAAGAGATGGGGGAACAGTTTATTTTCTTCGGTATTCACCAAGGAGAAGGATATTGAACTCTGTGTGGTAAGGGAAAAAAGTAGAGTAGCTATGGAAACTATGAGATTCAAAGAGGAAGAAGTACAGACACTTTTGAAAAATATAAAAGTGAATAAGTCTCCAGGTCCTGACGGGCTATTCCCTAGGACATTGAGGGAAGTTAGTGTAGAAATAGCAGGGGCTATGACAGAAATATTTCAGATGTCATTAGAAACGCGAATAATGCCGGAGAATTGGTGTACTGCGCATGTTGTCCCATTGTTTAAAAAGGGTTCAAAGAATAAACCTAGCAATTATAGAAATGTTAGTTTGTCGTCAGTGGAGGGCAAATTAATCGAAAGGATACTTAGAGATAATATATATAAGCATTTGGATAAACAGGGTCTGATCAGGAACAGTCAACATGGATTTGTGCCTGGAAGGTCATGTTTGACAAACCTTGAATTTTTTTGAAGAGATTACTAGGGAAATTGATGAGGGTAAAGCAGTGGATGTTGTCTATGTGGATTTCAGTAAGGCATTTGACAAGGTTCCGCATGGAATGGTTGGTTAACAATGTTCAATCTTTGGGTGTTAATGGCGGTGTAGCAAGATGGATTAAACAGTGGCTGAATGGGAGATGCCAGAGAATAATGGTGGATGGTTGTTTGTCAGGTTGGAAGCCGGTGACCAGTGGGGTGCCTCAGGGATCTGTGTTTGGTCCACTGTTGTTTTTCATGTACATCAGTGATCTGCATGATGGGGTGGAAAATTGGATAAGTAAGTGTGCAGATGATACTAAGATATGTAGTGTTGTGGAAAATGAAGTAGATTTTCAAAGTCTACAGAGAGATTTGGGCCATTTGGAACAGTGGGCTGAAAGATGGCAGATGGAGTTTCATATTTGAAAATATGGTTGAAAATTTCCGTTAAAATTCCAGCCAGTTGGTCCGCACAGGTTTTTATAACACGACCGGGCACACCAACAGGTCCAAGCACTTTTCGAGGTTTCACCTCTCTGAAGGATTTCCTGACGACGGCCTCTGTGACTGAGACTGAAATACCATCACAGCGAATGGGGGCTCGGGAAGGTACATCTGTATTCTCCCTATCAATGCGCGCGTAAAATGTACTGAGCTCGTACGCGAGTGATGTTTCGCCGATATTCTAGCTGCCTCCTGATTTCGTCTTGTTGGAGGTGATTGCATTCAGGCCTCGCCACAGCTGCCGAACATCTGTATTATCCTCCAGTTTGGAGCAGAAGTCCCTTTTGGCATTTTTGATGGCCTTACGAAGGTCGTATCTGGACTTCGGTTATACCACTGTATCATCAGACATGAATGCCCGGTGTCTGGTCTTCAGAAGAGTGCGTATCTCAATGATCATCCAAGGTTTCTGATTGGGAAACACTCGGAAGGGTTTTGTAGTCCTCCACACGTTTCTTTATGAAGTCTAACGACTGTGGCTATTCAAGTCCTTTGCCGAATCCTTGAACATTGCCCAGTCTACAGATTCCAAACAGTCCTGGAGTTGTTCCTCTGCACCCCCCGACCAGCTCTGCACTGGTCCTCACCTCCGGGGGTGCGCTCTTTAATTGCTGCATGTCGCCAGGAAGAAGTGGCAACACTATGGTCGGATTTACCGAAGTGAGTGCGATGTATAGAGCGATAGGCATTCTTGATGGTGGTGTGGCAGTTGTGGATGGGTGTTTGATCCTCTGGTACAGCAGGAAACATGTTAGTGGATGTTAGGGAGTGATTAATTGAGGTTTGCCTTATTGAAGTCCCCAGCAATGGTGGTAAATGCATCGGGTTAAAACGTCTGGTGTTTGTTGACCACGGCGTGCAGCTCCTCCAGTGCCAGACGGACGTCTGCCTGGGGTGGGATGTAGACCACTATCAGGATGATGGTGGTGAATTGCCTTGGGAGGTAGAAGGGGCGACTCTTCACCCTCACAGACGGCACCTCCAACTCCGTCAAGCCCCTGTCCCACATGGGAAACCTGAACGGGAACTTCTGGTGGCGTTGCGCCCCACCCAAGGTTTCCATGAGTCGCCAGGTATTTTGGTCACTCGCCTGGAAAGCCTCGACCGAAGCGTGAGCTGTATTTGCTGACCAAAGATGCTACAGGACCTTTGCTACCGAACGCGCACACTCACACACACACACAAACACATCGCGAAGGTGGGGGCCAGCGATCGGAGGAGCGCTGTCCGCTCGTTGAACAGGAAGGTAAACGGCTGCCACCGAGCACGGTAAGTCCTATCGAGAACGCGGGAGGGAGGGAGAGAAGGGGAAGGAAGGGGAGAGAAGGACAGAGATGGGGAGAGAGAATGGGAAAAGAAGGGGAGAGAAGGGGAGAGAAGGAGAGAAAGAAGGGAAGAGAGAAGGGGAGCGAAGGGGGTAGGAGAAGGAGTGGATAGAGTTTTAAGAAGTTTAATAAAGTTAGCGGGCATTTTACCTTTAGGCGGATCTTCTAGGTGCTGAAAACCAGAGATCTTTGCTGAAAACTCAAATGAGCCAATCAAAATGGCCGGTCAGCGAAGGAGATTGCCTTCGACTGCCTGTAAGTAAAAAGCAACCCCACTCCACTGGTTTCGACCAAACGGCAACCTATTTTTAGTCGGGGCCGGTTATGAATTTGTTGATTTAATCGCAGGAAGACAGAAGAAGCTTCGACTACGCGGAAACCACTTTCGACTATTAGGGAGAGTGACCAAAACCACCCGGAACCTCACGGAAACTTTGGGTGGGGCGGAAGGTCACCAGGCGTTCCTATTCAGGTCTTCTAAGTGGGACAAGTGCATAACGAACGGGGGTTTCCTCAAAGTCAGCAGCTCCTGCTCCGTTGTTCCTAGAAGATCCAGCTGGTCGGCTCTGGAGGTCATCCCGGAGTTTCCGGGTCCCGTACCTGCGTTCCTCCGTCGGGTCGGGAGTTTTACAGCCAGCGTCGGGAAGATTAATGTCCGGGGCTCCCGCAGCTGCGGGAGATCTCGAAATCGCCAGAGCCTTCATGTGCCTAAACAGCTTGTCCGAAACAGCACCGGCTTCTGCCGTTTCCCTGATGCGGGTGAGTTGTTGGAAGTTGTAGGTGAATCTTTTATGTTCTGGTGCTTCGCAAAAGTCGCCCCAGGCAGGCGCCATCTTGCAGCACATCTCTATCGGACATGATTGTGCTTTTGAAGTTCGTAGTTGTCCATCTTACTTAAACGTCTGCAGTTTGGATACCTGTTGTGATAAACGAGGAAGCGGGTCTAAAAGTAAACCATTTTTCATGGAATTTTTATTCCACAAGGTCGAAGCAAAATTCTTTGAGTGACGTTAATACAAATTGCTGCAACGAGATTGGCTAGTGTTGTTCACAGATAAAAGGGAATCGTTAATTTGTTTTATTTTACTTTCTCGTTTTCAGCTAACATAATGACAATATACATCCTGTCGTGTGGAAAGTGTGGCCTTTCTAGATGCATCTCGCGATATCTAGTGTGGATGGCAGCAGCTGACCTTCTGGTTTTAATCTTTGACGCTATTCTTTATGAAATAAAAGGGGCATATTTTCCGCATTCATTCCTCAATTACACTCCTATTTGTAGCCTGAACCTGGCCCTGCTTTATTTTTCTATTGATTGCTCTGTTTGGCTGACTATCACTTTCACGTTTGATCGACATGATGCTATATATCAGAAGCTGCGAACAAGATACTGCACTCCAAAGATTGCATCAGTAGTTGTAATAACAGTTTGCTGTTTGAGCATTTTACAAAATATTCAATTCTACTTCATATTTGAACCGCGTGAAATAATTGACAATGTACCGTGGTCCTGTTTTGTAAAAGCAAGTTTCTACACCTCACCGTTTTGGGCCGCATCCTTTTGGTTCGAAACCATCTTAACACCATTTGCACCATTCGCGTTGATTCTCCTGCTCAATTCATTAACCATCAAACATATCATCATGGCTAATACAATAAGGAGCAAACTCCGAGGAAATAGCAGTGAGAAGAACCAGAAGGACCAAGAGGTGGAGAACCGAAGGAAATCAATCATTTTACTGGTCGCAATATCTGGAAATTTTCTTCTGCTGTGGGTGGTAATCTTTGCCTGCGTCATATGTGTTCAGTTTACAAACACTCAGTTTATGGAAACAAATTACAATGACTCGTTCATCGTTGCAGAACAATTTGGATATATGTTAAGATGTTTAAGTACTTGCACAAACACCTTCATTTACGTGGTGTCTTAAAGAAAGTTCAGAGACGAAATAAATAATGTGATCAGACGTCCTGTTGCATTCCTGCACCATCTATTGAAATAAAATATATGTTCTGTAATGCTACACACATTACATCTATAGCTACTGAAGTTAAGTTGTTCATTTCAGAAGTAGAAAGATAAATCTGCAGATTGTTTTCGTGGAGCTTACTATCGAATTCTAAAAGCATCTTGGTATTTCTCTTGTTTCATAATTTTGGATGCAAAACAATATATCGGACTTGAAATGAATAAAAAATGAGACCTGTATATGTTGCTTCAAAGCCTGTTAACGCCACTTCAAAATTCTTCGAAAAGATAGTAGCAATTCTCGTCTAAGCACCGTATATCGCCCACTTTGTTCGATCAATTGTACCTGAGTTTTGTTTATTGCCTAGTTGTATAGTAATAACTGAGCTGATCGGATATCATGAAAAACAAAGATTTTCTCTCCACCTCGGTTCACGTGACAATAGTAACTCAAACTAAATCTAAGATTAGTAAATAGACGTTTGGATAGTATGCTCAAAACATAGGCGAGGTCGCGTTTTGAGTATTATTTTCAGTTATCTTTACCAGGCTCTTCGAAGGATGGTGCACAGAAGGAGAGAGCGCCGTTGGGAAGATGTTGCCAGAACCCAGAGGGCTGAGCTGGATGGGACGTTGAGCAGGCTGCAACTATATTCCTTGTAGCGCGGGAGGATACGGGGTGATCTTATAGAGGTAGATAGGGTCATGATGAGAACCGAAAAGGTGTGTGCAGATAGCCTTTGACCCAGAATAGGGTAATCAAGAACCAGTGGTTTAAGGTGAGATGGGGAAAAAATACAGAACCAAAATACTCGTTTAACTGTTCTGCCATTTCCTTGTTTCACAATATACATTCAACTGTCTCTGACTGTAAGGCACCTATATTCGTCTTCACTAATCGTTTCATTTTTAAAAACCTGAAGAAACGTTTAAAGTTTTTATATTCCCCGCAAGCTTTCTTTCATGCTCCTTTCCCCCATGTTCATTAACCCCTCTGTCCTCTGTTGATTTATTGCTGTTCCTGCTTGAAAACAATCGCAATTCACGCTGACAGAGTTTAGAATCCATCCCTCAACGAAACGATACTTAATGTCAGAAAATCTATTTCTTCAAAGTATTTTATTTCACGTCAAAAGATTCATTCTACGTGGTTGCCGATTTGTACAGACATTACAGGCGGTGTTGGAGAAAAAACCCAAAAATGAATCCACTCAATTTAGTAGATGCAGTGTGTGATCAAATCGTACATTATGAGACTCCTGGGTCTGCATATCGGACGAACAATTGAAATTAATTTAACGTTACATAAAGTGTTTTTGCGATCTACACCCACGTAATCTAGTAATTAATATCAGAGGGCGTTTCATCATATTCTTCAATTCTTCTCTAAACCCCCTTTGTGAGGCAGCGTAAATGAAGGTATTTGTGCACGTACTTAAAAATCTTAGTTGGTTCCCAATTTCTTCCACAATGGTAAAGGGGCCATTGTCCCCGGCTTCCATCAATTCATTATCTGAAAACAACGTTGAGACGAAGCAAGCAAAATTTACCAGCCATAACATAATTGAAGTAATAGATATTGCGAGCAGTAAAATAATTGATTTCCTTCTGTTCTCAATTTCTCGGTCGGCTTGACCGTTCTCATTATTATTTCCTCGGAGTTTGCTTCTGACTCTGTTCGCCACTATAATATGCTTTATGGTTAAGACATTGAACACGATGATCAAGGCAAATGGTATCACTGGGGTTAAAATTATTTCAGACATGAAATATGCATTCCAAATAGGCGAGGTGTAAAAGCTTGGCCTTATACGACAGAACCAAGCGACACCGTCAATTATTTCTCCAGCTTCAAACACAAAGAAAACGGGAATATTTTGCAAAACGCAGAAGAAGCAAACCACTGTTATAACCCTTGTTGCATTTTTCTCAGAACAATATTTTGCGCGCAATGGCTGGTAACAAATTGCAACCAATCGATCAAATGTGAAGGCCACGGTTAGCCAGACAGAACCATAAATTGCAACATAAATCATGGCCATATTAAGACGGCAAATTGGAGAAATATTGAGAAACGCATGGGGAAAATATGTCTCCTTCAACTCGAAAAGAAGCGCGCCAACTATCAAGTGCATGAGATCACCTGCGGCCATCCATACCAGATATTTCGTGATGCATCTTGACAGTCCTCAATTTCCAGAGGACATGATGCAAATTGCCAATAAATTAGCTGGAAAGCAAGAAATAAAATTGGTTTTAAAGTTTATCTTATGAAGCGATGAATAGTAGTTGAATCATATCTATAAATCTCTAAACCAATGTGCAGTATCTTATTTGATTAGAGATACAACGCGGAAACAGGTATTTCGGCCCACCAAGTCCTCGCCGAAAGGCGAGCCTTGCACATCAACATTACCCTACACAAACCAGGGACAATTTGTTGTCGCTCATGCATCCATCAACACTAACAAATGGACGTAGAATTATTATGAAATTAAGGATTTCCCACAGGTGCCTTCGAGATCAAGATACCATTCAGCTACGTATTTCTTTCATACAAAAAGCAGCCACCGAGGCAGTTGTTTTAAAAGGATACACTGTGGCTTATGATGTTAATTTCGACCTGAACTTTGATAATTACGTTGCTCCAATGCGACAGTTCCTTCGCTGTCTAGAGAACATTTCTTTTCCGTTGATATCTTTGTTCAAGACTGTGTTGTGGCAGGTTTACAGGTGAATTTCGTATTCGAAGACCACGAAATCAATAAAAAAAAACAACACAATAATTTGCAGCCAACGGACAGTCAGCGTAAATCACACATTGTGTGAAACATTGTTCCCTGTGTGTTCTCTGGATACAAGAAAAGCATCTACACTTGGAAACTCGTGTAATACAAATAAAGGCATCTACATTATTCTCGCGTTATCTTATTTTGGGACATATTTACTATTTACTATTATTTAATAAATAATATTTGCTAGTTGCCGTTTCCGTTGATGTCTTCGACAGCTGATCCAAAATTTTCCTTTTCGGCACTGTTCAGTTCTTGCCTGTATTTACCCTGGTTTACTGCAGACATAAAATTGTTTGTGCAAGCACTCAAATACTTCAATAACGAAATTTCCCAACAATGACGAAGGAATCCTGAGAATATATTTACTGGATTATAATCGTCGATTGGTTGAATCTGAGATAACCAAAGACATTTAACGTCAGCAGAATCTAATACTGCCATTTATTACAGGCATATAGGTATTGGACGGCATCCATTTTCAATATCTGCTATAAATATTTGCAGTCCATTTTCCTACAGACCCATTGTATTCCATTCCATTTCAAAAAGGTTCCCTTTATTGGATATTGAAGTCGTAAAATCAAAATGAAGCAAATCGCTTTGAGGATGTTTAGAGCCATAACGTGTTCTCCATGCATGTCAGACTCAGAACCATCTTTTTCCACCACAGACCAAAGTAACTGTATTCAATATTTCTGGAAGTTGATGCTCGACATCGATTATCGTATACAAGAATATGACTAAGGAACACCTCACTCCTGTAATCTCTGATATGATCTTACTGTCTTGCAAACATTGAGCCCATCGACTATCGAGGCATAAAAGTTTAATCGATCAAATTGTTCATGGAAATAACCAAGAGATCACATAGTTTATAACGACATTTGCATCAACTACTTGATAGGCACCTGGTAAAACAATATAGGTTTGCTGAAAAATACCAATGTCCATAAGCCAAGAAGACAAAAAAATAAATCGACACGTGTGCTAAAAGGGGCTTACCCGGAACACCAATTGATACAAGGATTGGATAGTAAATACTTCTCATCAATCTCTTTGTACTCATACCCATTTCGAATGGTAGTTGCGTTGCTGTCGAGGTGAACAAATGTGCTGATCGGCCCATAGTTAAGTCATATTTATAATTCAGAGAAATCTCTCAGTGAAATAACAACTGCGAAACGATTGCAATTATCCAGTCCAATGATCCCACAGAGGAATTGCATGTTGTTTACGGCAACTAATCCCGACAATTATGGAACATTGTGTCGTCGACGCTTTAACACGCATTCATCGGCTAAGAGCCTAACATATTGAAGGCAAGTTCATCTTAAAAACTATTTTTCGATCAAATGTCATGACTTCTCTTTGTTCATTTCTATTGCTTATCATACAAAATGTAATACTCTCCTATTAGTTACATTGATGCAACATAAAAGCCAACTCAGCTACACAGAAAACTTGGCAGAATTGCATGAAGTACCGCAGTTGGTTTGTCAAGAAGACCATAACTGCACAGCAACGAATGGTTTGAAAATTCTATGGTTCAATGCGTGGTACCCACATGGGAATTATGAACATTATATTAATGTTATGGTTATCTGTAAGTCTATAATTTAAGTCTTTCGGGAAAGACTTACATTAAGCTTAAGACAACACAACTTATATGGAGCTAAACTTGAGGAGACTGGTACTGATTAAGCTATGAAGCCCTTTCCATTTGCAGATGGAAATATTAAGGACCATGTCACTTCAATTATACTGGAACTCAAAGAGCTGGGAATCCCAAAATGCAAAGGACTCCACGAAAACAGGGAGGATAGTAATTTTGCGATGACGTTCCTTTGTAATGAATGTTCAATTTCAAAATTCTGCCCCTATTTTCATCAACATTCGCAGAGGCCGTATCCGATAGTTCAGAGAACTACTTACGTTTTGCATATTCAAAAGTATAATTAAGCTGACCGAACCTTCAGTTTATTTACAACAACACCAATACTATATTTACAACTGTTGCCGCATTTCGTTCTCCTGCCTTGTGGTCACGTGGACATTTTGGGCAATTATATTTTTAAGTTTTAGAAAATGAATAAAAACGACTGAGCGAAAAATCGCGAGTCCGTCTTCATCAGATGTTCTGCATAGCATTCGTTCAGACATCTCTGTTTTGAACGCAAACGCTTGTGACGACTTTCTCATGGCTCTCTCAAGGCAATTACAAGAATGCTCCCTTTACTGCGAATGTGTTTTACGTACCTGTTTGCCTAGCTCTGCTGAAATGTCCCCTCGAGGGGCAGTGCCGATGGACGTCATTCTTCAATTATACAGGTGGCTAAAGTTGTGAATAAAAACTCATAACCGACGCGAGAGTACAGGAATTATATCAACGATATTGGGTTCTACTGAATGGCGCTTCGAATGCTGCCTCGCTTACAATATGTCTGTACTTTTAGTCTTTTTTTATTTTTAGTTTGTTTAAAGGTTTGTGTTAATGTTCTCTGGTTTGTTTTATGTGGGGGCTGGGCGGCCGAGGGCGGGAGGAAACCGAGGAAAACATTTTTTCAATCTCTTACCTTGCCGGAGATGCGAATGTTTTTCGGATCGTACCGTCGGTCGCTCCGCGGCCTAACATCTTGGAGGTGGAGGCCTTGCTCGGGACTGACGTTGAGCCCCACTGCGGGATATGGATTTACCATCGGAGCCGATTAATTTCCTGGGATCGACGCTCCAACCGCGGCCTGCGGACTTTAACGTCAAGGAAATCGCAGTCACGGATTTAGACCCTCGTCGGGAAGCTTAAAAACCCACACGGCGTTCGAATAGCCCCGAACCGGCGTAGATCGCCCGGCTAGGGGGAGCTGAGACCCCCCCCTCCCCAATGCAGGAGCTTGATCGCCCCGACGAGGAGGCCCGCCGCCGGCTATGGGAGTAAGACCGTCTCGTCAACGGAAAGTTGGAGCCCCCCGACCGCTGGAGGATAAAGAAGGGACACAGTGAACTTTTTTCGCCTTTCATCACAGTGACGAATGCGGAGGAGTCACTGCGGTGGATATTCATGTTGCATGTATTTTGTGTGTTGTTGCTTTTTATTGGTATTACTGTACGGCAAATTAAATTCCTCGTATGTTGCAAAACATACTTGGTTAATAGAGTATGATTATGATTATGATGATTATAATTTCGGTCAATTAGTGTTTCTGCTTTACTGCCCCGTTGAGACATTGGACGTGGGCCTAGGAACCGATGCACAGTGGTACCATAGAACGCTGAGAACGATATTCTGCATTCTGCATCTTCATCTTTCCCCTCTGCGTTGTACTTCAGTTGCAACTGATTGTGTGTTTGTTTTGTACATTCGATTTGTTTGGATAACTTGCAAAAGAAAGCTTTTCACTATTCCTCGTTATACGTGACAATAAAAACCTAAAACTAAACCCGAACCTCCTTGCGCAGCAGAGAACAAGTGTATATTTGCTGTGTGATATGTGGGAATATTTAGTTACGATTCAGATTATGAAGATGAAACGTGGCAGTTCATTCCACTTCGTGAAGCCATCTATTGCTATGCTTGCAGGGCAACCTGGGAAAATTGCTCAAGGATTCAGAGGTCACAGCTCAGGTATTACATTATACATTTGATTGGCCGGCTTCAGACAAGGGATTGCTGCCGAGGTTGCAGTGAACGAAGGAAACGTGTGGCACAGAATACAATATGAATTTCTCGCACACAAATAACAGACTGGCTGGTTGAACTTAAAGTAGGTACGGCAACAGGCCTGAATGGGGACAGTTTATCGATTCTGAGCGGAAAGTTGGAGGAAATCGGAATACAATAATTTTGGAAGTCCGGAGAGTACACCTTGTTTCTGCTTTCTTCATATAAGACGGAATCATAATGATGCAACTGTAGGTCAGTCTATCCATCTTTGGTGAGAAGTATTATGGAAATATTAGTATAGGATAGGATAGGAGAACGAGAATTCGTTAAGGCATAGCAAAGCGTATTTTAAGATCAAATTGTCTGTGACGAATTCAACCGGTGTTCCTGACCTAAGAGATGGGTTTGCTGGCTATGCAGGCATTGCTGTCCACATGTTATTGAAGGTATTCCAAAATGATTTTACAAATGACTTAATCAACTAGCGATTCGTCAGAGATAGCGGACACACAGGAATAGATAATACTGAAATGAGCACTGCATTCGCTAAGTAAAACAAACTCTCTGAAGTGGCGCCGCAGATACATTGTCAAACATGCAGGAAATATGCCCAACAGCAAACGCCCATTCTGACCAAGATGCCCATCTAAGCTACTCCCATTTACTCACGTTTGATGCATAACCCTCCGCGCATTTCCCGTCCGTGTACCTGCACAAAGGTATTTTAAAAGTTGTTGTGCTTGCCTCAAATAGATATTCTGGCAGCTCATTCAATATACTCGCCGCCATCTTTGTGGAACGTTGTCCCTCAGGTTCTTATTAAATCCATTAATCTTTAACCTTTATTGACTAGTTCTTGACTCCGTTACCCTGGTATTCGTCCTATGTCCTGTTAGGATTTTATATAATTCTATACGACCACCCCTCAGTCTCCTGCGCTGGAAGAGATACAAACCTAGCCTGCTATATCCACTATGATATTTGTCAACGCTAAGGATGCATAATCGGCCTCCTTCTATACTCCCTATAAACCCAAGAATGTCAACCGAATATCAACCAAACCAAACATACATTTCGAAGACGATACCACTGTAATGGGCCGGATATGGAAAAATGAAAGAATGAGTACAGTAAAGAGATCTAGAACCTTGTAACCTGCTGCCGAGGCAACAACCTATTACTCAATGACAGCAAGACAAAGGAGGTTGTGATTGACTTCAAGAAAGGAAAGATTAGACACAGCCCAGTCAACGTTGGTGGTGCCGAAGCAGAGATGATCGAAAGCTTCGAGTTCATCGGAATAAATGTCA
Source organism: Raja brachyura (assembly GCA_963514005.1). The sequence goes on from CAUPSL010000277.1 coordinate 29,031, forward strand.
CCAGCCATTTGGTTTGGACCAGCCACATCGAAGCACCAATGCATCTAGCCAAGAAAGCACCAATGCATCTATTTCCTCCGAAGGCCTAAGAGGTTCGGTATGTCCCCAATAACTCTCACTAACATACACTGATGCGCCGTAGAAAGCATCTTATCGGGATCCGTCACAGCTTGGTTTGGAAAAAGCTCCATTAAAATACACAAGAAATCGCAGGGAGTTGTGGACGTAGCTCAGATTAACATACAAACCAATTCCCCTTACATGCACTCCATCTACATTTCGCACTGCCTCGGCAAGACCAGCAATGTAATTAAGGACCAGTCTCACCCTGCTCACTCCCTGATCTTCCCTCTCCCATCAGACAGGAGGGTACAGACTCTTGAAAACCCATATCTCCACTTTCAGGATCAGTTTATTTCCAGCTGTCATCATCCGACTGAACGGCCATTCACCAGCTAGAGTGCAGAGCTTACATCCCACCTGCCACATGGGAGACCTCTGAACTATCTTTTATCGGACTGCATAGGAACACAATGTTGCATCTTGCACTAGCTACTGTGCCATTTATCCTGCATCTGTGCACTGTGAGTGACTTGGTGGCACTTAAGTATAGCCTTTCTTTTGACTGGATATCACTGGATTACACGATATACGTGTCAATAATGAACGAAACAAAACTACTAATCTTCTCCATATATTCCAGGCCCTCGAGCGCTAGCAACATCCCATTTAATATTTTCTGCTCTCTATCCATCTTAATGACATATTTCTTGTGAACAGAGCGACCAAAGCTAATTGCAATATTTTACTCGAGGACTCACCAACCTCTCGCTCAACCGCAACATGACCTCCCTCTTCTTTTTCTCTATATATTTCCTGAGGAAGGCCAGTGTAACAAAAACCTTTGCCAATATCTTCTTAACTGCGACGGCACTTCCGAGGAACCCGACAACAGACACCATGAACATCCCATTCACTGTGAGGATACCGCCCTTGTTTGACGTTCCATAGTGAAACACAATGTTTAATTGCATTACATCAGCCATTGCTCGTTCACATTTGCCCAGCCGTAATTCCATCTTCATTGTTCACGATGCCCCAAATCGCAGAATTACTTGCAATCTTTCCAATCGTGCCGTTTACATGCTCATGTGAATTGTTTATAACAATAATTAAAGCAATGGGCCCTAGACAGACCCCCAAAGTGCATGAAGTGCCATTAATCACATGTTCCAATCGGAAAATAAATCGTTCACAACCACCCTCGGCTTTCTACCATGAAGCCAGATTCAATGACAAGTTAGCTCGTCGGTTTCTAGTGCGGTCTCATCTTCCAGAGCACGTTACCACGTGGAACTTCACCGAACGCGTTAATTAAGTTCAGGTAAATTACGTCAGTCACCCCGCCCTCATCAACTTTCGAGAGCAACATATCCCTTGATTCAGTTGGCCCTAATAGCTATATTTTACTCGCTTTTGAAAACATCCAGTGAATTGGCCTCCACTGCCTTCTGTGGCAGAGTTCCACAGATTCACACCTCTCTGGGGGAAAACGTTTTTCCTCCTCTCAGTCCTAAATGGCCTACCCTTTATTCTTAAACAGGAACCCCGGGTTCTGGACTCTCCCAACAACGGGAATATTTTGCGTGCATCTAGCCTGTCTAATCCATTCAAAATGCTATATTTTACACAAAATGCTATATGTAAGATGCGCTCTCACCCTTCTAAATACCAGTGAATATAAGTGCAGTCCAGCCATCGTTTCATCATATGTCAGCCCCGACGTCCCGGGTATTAAAGAATTGCTTTCCGCAAATAAGGAGACCAAAACTGAACACAATACCCCATATGTGGTCTCACCCGGGCCCTGTGCAACTACAGTAGAACATCCTTGATCCTATATTCAAATCCTCTCGCTATCAAGGTCAGCGTGCTATTTGCTTTCTTCACTGCCTGCCGTACCTTCATGCTTATTTTCAGCGACTGATGTACACGCAAACCCAGGTCTCAGTGCACCACCCCTTTTCCTAATCTGACACCATTCATATATTAATCTGCCTTCTTGTTCTTGTCACCAAATGTAAACTCACATTTATGCACATTATACTGCATCTGCCATGCATCTGCCAATTTACCCAATCTATCTGAGTCAACCTGCAGCATCATAGCATCTTACACACACCTCAAACTGCCACCCAGCTTTGTGTCATCCGCAAACATGGAGATATTGCATTTAATTCCCTCATCTAAATTGTTAATATATATTTTAAATAACTGGTGACCAGTCACTGAGTTTGCGACACCCCACTAGTCGCTGCCTGCCATTATGAAAAGGACCCGTTAATCCCTACACCTTGCTTCCTGTATGCCAACCACTTCTTTAGCCAGGCCAATACCCTACCCCTATGCCACGTGCTCTAATTTTGCACACTAATTTCTTGTAGGGTTCTTGTCAAAGGCTTTTTGAAAGCCAAGATACACAACATCCACTGGCCCTCCCATATCCATCGCACTTGTTACATCCTCACAAACATTCCAGAAGATTAGTCCAGCATGAGATCGCCTTCATAAATCCATGCTGGCTTTGTCTGATACTGTCTCACCTGGAAGTACTTCTGGTTTGATTGGATGGAGGCGGGAGAGGAGGTACAGGATTACATGGCAACTCTCCTGCGGGGAAAATACCTGGGGAGGCGATGGGTTGGGTGGGACAATCAATGGCAGAGAGAGATCCGTTTGGAAGGCTGAAAGGGATTGAGATGGGAAGATGTGACTCGTGATGGGGGTGTTAGGGGTGTCGGAAATATCAAAGGATGTTATGATGGATTCGCAGACTATTGTGGGTGAAGGTGACTACCAGGGGAACTCTATCCTTGTTCCGTCTGGATAGACGGAGTGAAAGCAGAGCTACGGGAGACAGAGGTGACCTGGGGGAAGGATCGATCTATGATAGCTGCGAGGAAACCACGTTAACTGTTGAACGAGGAGACCTCGGATTGCCTACAATGGTAATCACTGTATTGGGGACAGATGTAATGTAGACTGGGACATCCCTAGTTGCAAGAGGCTGGATGGGAGGAAGTGTTGCCCTTATGACTACTGGTAGTCTTGTAGCAGACGTCATTCGATAATCTGTCCTATGTGATGAAGGCAGAGAGATTAAGACAGGGGATAGTGGTGCCAGACATAGCCCGGGTTATTCGTAGCAGTGGATGCGTGCGTCAAGGGTCATATCTTACAAAGTTGATTGACGTTTTTGATGAATTTACCATAATGATTAAGGCGAGTGGGAAAACGAATATTGTCGATATGCACTTTGCAAGGCGATGAGAACATGCGCACACAGAAGATGAGATCCACGGAAGATGAATGGATTAATGGATTTGATTCAAATTTGACTTGGGCACAGGAGGCCGGAAGATCGTTAATCTGACGAGAGACACAGAAACCTGCAGCTGCTGGAGTTATAAAATGTCAGTGTATTGTCATTAGAATGTACGCATACTTCAAGCTCCATTGTGAACTGAAAGATTAGTGTCTTAAACGTGTGATGCTTACGGTTATGTGAGGGCGAGGAAGACTGATGGACGGACATGTTGGGGTGTCGGTTAGTAAAGGCGCTGAAGGCTTGATAATCACGGTTGATCTAGTTGGGGATGTACGCAGGCGGAGAAGAGTGCTGAGATGGATAAGTGCTTTATCACTGAATGTTGGATGGCGGGATGTTACCGGAATACACCCGAAGGCTGTATACATTTCAACGGAATGTCTGAAATATTTAGAGAGCCAAACAAAATCAGTAGTAAGTATCTTCATAAAGATAGAGAAATAAAAGATGGCTAATTACGTTGTTTGGTTTGTTCCGACATGACCGTGAACATTGTCCACCATATCGTTGATGTCAATGAACGAAGTGTGAAATCTTGCCTGGAATGAAGGCTGTTTCACAAAATGGCGATACAATTAGTGCCTGCGGCCAAGTGAACAGGAACTTGACTGGGTTCAGTGCACGCAATAATAGGACAATGGGAATTCAATTTTCTATTTTCCTTGCGTTGTGCAAGTGGTTACGGAATCTATCTCTGATGTTTCAAGTGGAAAACAGACAACACTATTGGCACCGTCATAGGTAACCTAAAGTACATGACGCACAAGTCACTCAGAGCTGGCAGATGTTTACGAATGATTACATTTTGGGACGATGGTGATAAAAGAACATAATTGGCGGATCGTGCGGTTTTATGCCAAGGTTTATTTCGAAGCAAAATTAGATTAAAGAGTGAATCAATGAGTTGTGGAGGGGAAGGCTCACTATGGGTGCTAAAAGCGTGAAGGGTGGTAGTTTGCTACAAAATTGTTCGAGAAAGGTCATGAAAAACGAAATTGCATTCCACATTTTGCTTGGTGATGCATGGACAATATGTTGCATAGTTTGCCGTTGATTTGTTTTGGTGAAAACACATGCATCCTGTATTTTCATGGATATGGGAGTGATAGGACATGAGCCTAAGGAGTAGGAAAGAGCTCGAAACTTAGAGTCTTCTTTGGCCATCCTCAAATTCACAATTTTCCCTCAAGATGTGGGTTCTACACCCGTAGATCACAATGGCTATCTTGCCTTCACCCATTGGCAAATTCATGTTTGAAGGCCATGCCATTGCCCTGGTTTGCTCAATTTACGCATGACCTTGCTGATAATGAAGAATTCCATGCAAATTCGAGTCAGATTACTTCATTATTTCTTCACTATTTATTTACTGGTCGAGATCGGAATGGTCTCAGAAATATGCCTATTCAATTTATATAATTTCTATATTCACCTAGTTCCTTCAACGTATTGTGAGTTTGTATTTACTTACCAAATCCTTGCACACTATCAGATTCACATTAGACGGATGTTCAGCTAACATTATGTCAAATATTTTCTTCCCCTCTATATCCAGCGTTTGTTTCATACTTCGATCCACACAAAGCAGTCACATTCTCTCGTTTCCCTCAGCCACGCTCCACGTAAGCACGCCGGATATGACACATACATTTTACTAGGTGCCGTTCCAACATTTAGATAAACCCAACATACCTCCTTGCCCAAGCAGGAATTCTTGCATATTTCCAGATTAGCGGATTAAAAGGACTGTTCAAAACATGGTCTCCGCCGCAGAGGGAATAAACACGAACGTACATAAATACTGAACCGTTTACTTTTATTTACAGAACCAAGTTCGAGAGAGTGGCTCTGAACGCCCAGCGACCTGTCCCACACTCGCATCCGCTTGCAACACGGTACCTGGATTTTTGGCATTGTATGCCACTCTGCGAAGAGTATTCCGCAACTTCCGAGGTTTTCGACATTGCATCAGTGTTCATTATACACACATTATACATACACACAACAACGATAATTGTTCACTAACACACATTAGATCTGAGGCTATATCATATCCGTCTGAGGTGTATCCATCGAAATGCATTCTACAGTGCATGTATATACTTTCCAGAGATTCCTGGTGGACATGGAATGTTCTCCGACATCTAATATAGTGAACACGTTGATACGGGTTCTTATTACCTCATCTCAGTGAAGTGAACAAGTTAGTTTGCCGGTGATATTAATGTCACAGAACATGAAACAGTTGACCTTATCTAGAAATGAAATTGGCAAGTGTTATCCCCTCTGCGCTTCCTTTCGGCCACGTGGAACTGTTTCGCCGCATTGAGGTAAAGGGCTATGTTAATGTTCCAACTCCTTTTCACAATGTTTCCGATACTTTGCCTGTATCCGTTTCATCATTCAGATCGGACGAACCGACAATAATGGTAACGCCGCAAACTTAATGGTCGAGTTGGTGTTTTAGGAAGAAATTTGCATTCTCATTTATGATTTACAATATGTAAAAATATAACAGTGCAACACGATGAACTACCTCGCGTTCTGGCTACTGTTAGTCCTAATGGGTTGCATGAAAACTATTTGTCAGCTCAGCCCAGTAAGGTGGAAGTATCACACCAACGCCACGGTTGGGTGACAAATAATATGAATAAAAAGACAGAGTTCCCCTCGGTAATTGGCCGTAGCGCATCTGCATTTCCTGCATGTAGAATGCCTTGAAAGCCGTGCAACGCTACGAGCCAACAACTAAACATCGGGATTGCCACAATCTCCGCTGTACAATCCTTCTTTGTCTACCAATACATCCATAACATTTCAATCCCCTCCCAGCAGCAAAATATATATTTGTTGACGATTAAATCTGGCGGAACAATCTCAAAACAACGTTCTATCTTCTGAGGTTAAAAATTAAATCTTCCTGAAATGTAAATGCTACATCACCCTCACAATGTTATCTTATTCGGGTGTTTTTTAAATGTTTTTAAAAATATTTTGCGTTGTTTATAACTATCCTCGTTTGTTGCAATAACACCCATTGATAAATAAGTCCGGCAATACATTAAAATTATAATAACTCCCAAAACCACGGTTCATAAATCTGTTAGTACAATGAATGGGCGTCTGATGATTTTCTCCGTGTGTAGATTAGAACCAATTTCTAGAATGCATTGACATAAATGTTATTGCACAGCTTAATGGTCCGTGACACAATTTAACTTGGAATTTACGTTGGACCCCAAAATGCCTCAAAAATAGTTTAATGGATGTTCACCGGCAGATTCGCTTCACTTGTTGACGCATATACTACTTCCCGATGAGTGATCAAGCAGAAGAAGGCATATGCGACGATGCCATGTACATGGATTCGCCTAGATTGTTAGAATCCTTTGGCGACAGCGCCAGGATAAAGCAGAGCATGCTTCAAACGATTTCGAGGCCTTATTTTATTTGAACCGTGGTCTAAAGTTATGACCTGTAATACCGAGCTGCAAATAGGGCAGACCATCGTAATTTACGTGTTCTTTGTCAAATGATGCTACGGAAATGTTACTGCATGGAACGAAAACAAAGAAAACGCATGGCTATTCATTCGAAGCGTGAAAACTGCTAATGTTAAGATATATTGTGTGTGAAGGAGAAGGGGGGGATTTCTGTCTGCTAAATTGACTTGAATAATACGGAAATATTATTTAATTGGAACGGCATGACAATATAATTTTACCGACAGAGGAGCTCCAGCGTTCCTCGCTTGATTGTTGAATCCACAGCAATCGTGATGCAGCCACAATACTTCGGACGGTACCGATAATAAATCATTATTTTACAGTATTAGGTTGCTGGCATTCATTTTGGGCAGCAACTGTAATCATTTTAGATATATTTGCTATCTTGTTTAACATCTTCAGTCAAGCATGCCAATATATATGTCTATAAAACCATTGTGAGACACAACATGCTGGAGTAGCACAGCGGGATAGGCTGCATCTCTGGAGAGAAGGAATGGGTGACATTTGGGGTCCCGACACTTCGATAAAACCATTATCTGGCTCACTTACCAGGAACTCCAATGATTTCAAGAATAGGATAGTAAATACTCTCCGTCTTCAGGATTACCGGATGTCTCATATCGCGAGCTAAGGTAGCTTTCTAGTCAGTTCGACTGGCACACAAATATTGTGATTTCAAATATAGCTGTTACTTACACTTCAGAAAATTCTCGAGGGTGGAATTAACAGGCACCATGATTGGCCTTAGTTACGATCCCAGTGATTAGGCTGTTTGTATCATGCCACAGATCACTGCTAAATTGGTAACCTGAGCACGGATGTTTCACAACTTACTTTCGACAACACATGAAACATCTTTCAGGAGCAATACAAATACTATGTATATGCCTTTAATGCGGTACCTCTTGGATATTGTTTGTTAGTTCCAGCAAATGGTTCTGACGTGCATCTTCTAATAAAGCCTTGAAAGCAATAAAAGCTGAAGCAACGGGTGTGAATAATACAATTATTTACTTTTTCGGAGACTATGCAACAGTTTGAAGTGATTATTAAATATCGTGCAAAACAAAAGAAAAAGCAGAACTTTTCCAAAGCAACCAATGCATTGCCATATGCGAATCTCTCATTAAAAATTAAAATTAATGTTAATATTAGTAATTAATTTAAAAAAATCATAGTTAAGCAAATCTTTATTGGTTAAGAAGATACGCAAATGATTGAATTCTGCTTGAAATGAACAACGGGATCATTGTAACATGACGAACGTAGCATTGGACCATATGTCTCCCGCTGCATCGGTGAAACAGAGGATAGCACTGCGGGCAGCCATTCAGTGCTCTGCCCGGAACGGCCATTTGGAACCTTAGACGGCCCGTTATTTCACCTCTCATCCCCACTCAAACGCAGACCAGTCTATCCGTGGCCTTCTCTGATTGTCCTGATGGGACAGTCGCTTATTTGAAGAGCCACGTGATATTTCAATTCGGTATCTCAAGACCCAGTTGAACAGATACCCACTTTTCCAATTTCATGTAATTCACAATCCCTGTGCTCTCCTCGCACACTATTGCCTTCCCTCCAAGTTTACTACACCATCCTATCTCATTGCCTCCTTTAACACGTTCCAACTGTACTCTCAGCCACAGGTCACCTGGCTCCACACAGCACCACTTCCAATTCCACAGCCATCCCCTTCACTTGCAACTTTCTGGTTGTCCCTTCTGCTCCCTCGCAGTCCAGATGCAACATGCCCACTCGAATCCATGACTTGAACACTTTGCCTGCTTGAGTGCGACTTGACACGCTGGCACGTGCAACGTGCTATCTTTTGATTGTTAGCCATCCGACCAAGCGCCGAAGCGCATTCGTTTACAAAGTCAGTATCCATTACGCTGAACCGGATCCAAGGCAAATTATCTAAATTTCCCCACCACGCTAGGCGCATCACAATTACAAGACAATGTTGATTCCGTGTAGAAAATCATGTTAGATTGTGCTATATATCATTTCAAGGATCAACTCTGACTAAGCAGTTGCAACATAGAATATCGGATATGCAACCCACGCAAAAGTAAATGCCCGCTATCTTAATGCCGAAATCATTTTTCGACCTTGAGGTACGAATATAACTGTAACCTACAGGAAATTAGCAGAAGTCGTTTTATTTAATTTCGAAGAATAATTGCATTCAATTCGTGTGTCTTGAACGTTAAAGTGAATACTAAGAGTTGGGTTGGTTCACTGTTGAGAGAAACATTTTCGTTCCGCAATATTTCAAGCATACGTCCAAGAGGACATTTTGTTAAACAATCTAAATTCAACGGGTAATTTTATTACCCATTGGGCCGTTTAATCCCCGTTCTTGGTCTCAAGAAGAATTGCTGCATATGATTTCTTTGTATGTATGAGCAAATCAGAGCATAGGGTGGAGAAGCGAAACATTGGTATCGATATCTGTTGATAACTATGAAGTGTAAATCATGTGCTATACAATGGACAATATACACAATACATCGCTACAGTCTTACATGACCCCCCCCCCCGCCCCCCCCGCCCCCCCCCCCCCGCCCCCCCCCCCCTATTTCTCATGAAAATCCATCTCGTAACAATCACGTTACTGGAATCCTCATAAACGTATATAATGTGTCCAGTAATTGCAACATGCTTTGATCTTGAACAGGTTTGTTGCAAGTTGGAATGACGCAATCTTCCAATGGACATCAAAATTTCGGATTCTCGAAAGTGTCATTGCAAGAATATTTATTCTTCAAATACATTCCAGTCTAACGCGATTCACATGCATGCAATTGATGATCAGTGACGGAGCCTCACTTCCATCATAAGTGTCTCACCTCGAAACGCTACATGACGTTTAGTTGTAAATATGGTAAAACCATGACACATTTCGTCCAGATTCCCTTTCGAATTTGCTTAATATTATCAATGCTTACACGCCAAAATGCTTCGCTGGATTTCGAATATATAAACGAAGTCGTTGTTGGAGACCAACATTACCTGTAATCTTGCAAAACAACGGAAGAAAACAGACATCAGGGATGTTTTAGGCATTTAGCTTTCATTGTCAGTCGATGCTGTCAGGCGCAAATATCAGAGTAAAGTGTGGCTGCACGATCAGATTTTCATTCCATAACACGGCGATAGATATCTTCAAAATGGAGCATATCGCGACTCGAAACACTCTGTCCAACCGTTCAAACATTTTGCTTGGCCTGCCGAGTTGTTCTGGCAGTGTGGTATCGTTCATGATTCCAGCATCTGCCCTCGTGCACCCCCCCCCCCCATTTAAGCATACCCTGTAAATAGCCGAAAAAAATGAATTCATAGAATTTTGGGTGTCATAGTTATCAGTGAAAGTAACAAAACGGTGTTGGTTGCAGCTAAAGACCTCAGTATGTTTTCTGCGCGGGTGGAAGCCTTATTGTAGCAGAGGTCTAAAGGAAGCATTCGCAGGTTTCATGACATTGGGTGACATTACTCCTACGGAACATATTGTTGACATATACACACTTCCATGATTTTTTTTGAAGTTCACTGGACGACCTCTGTAACTCCCCCTTATAGGCTTGAATGACGAACAAGCAATCACCAGTGACCCACATCTGCTATAGTTACAAAAATGACTGACACTATCTTATCCTTCCAATGAAGACTCCAGAATAAGTGCTCTAGAAAATGTTCATGATCTCCCTACAATATGTAATTTTCTTTCCCCACTGGCGGTACATATAATTATGTTTCTGTCGGCCAGCATTACTGTAGCTAACAACAGCGGGAACGTGTAGCGTTTATCTATTTCCCTTTGAAATAAATTTGATTTCGGTAATGTTGCTGCCAAATAATCCACGCAGAGTAGAGGACGAGTAGGGAGAAATAGATTGGTTCCTTCTTGAATATTTTCAAACGAGCTGTTCTGAATACTGAGACACAAGAGACATCAGATACCGATATGTGGAGAAATAAAATAACTCAACGAGTGAAGCAGAATGTGTGCAGACAAACCGGATCGCCAATGTTTAGAGTCGACACCGTGCATAAGGAATCTTGTATTAGATCGCTGACGACATTTGGAGCGATTTATAGTTATGGGGCTGTGCAGCACGAAACAGGTCTATTGGCGAACTTTTTCCATGCCGAAAAAGTTGGCAGATGGGCCTATCCTATTTGCATGTATTTTGTCAATTTCTCTCAGAATCCTTTGTATCCATATAGCTGGCCAAATGTCGTTTAAAGTCATAATTATATCCGGTTCTGTGGCTTCAATCCAAGAAAGTACCGCCTCTGAGTGAAATCATTTGTTTCCGATGTCCATCATAAATGTCTTCCCTCCCACCTCAAGCATATGCCATCTAGCCTTGTGTGGATTGGTTACTTCTCAGCACCCAATGCGGTTTATATTATCAGAATCCAGTTCATACTTTGGGGTGAATGGTTGCTACGCTTGCCTTAACACTATGCTGAAGTGCACTGTGAGTAAACATTAAGACATATGTTGTACCTTGTTGTGCGAGTTAAATGGTGTCAAGAAGTGGTTTCTGACCTGTGAATAAGCAATTCACAAACTCTTAAAGTGTGCAACACCTTTTAATGATAGCACAGGTTATTACATCCATCCTCAAGCACTGGCTACATTCTTCTACTGAACTGTACCCAGGAAGGGGAAGGCGTTATGATTGATGTTAACTAGGCGGGGTTAATGGTACTGAGGTAACTATGTTATTGGTTGCCTATAAAAACCATCCTTCCCCTAAGAAAATCAAAACAGACCGTTGTCACAACAACAGAATTAAAGAGCAGAATTAAACAAAATCGCCATAACGAAAAGGTGGCTTACTAATCCGACCCGAGCGCGTACGGATGTCTCCCGGAGGGGCAGAAAAAACAGGAGGACACGAGACAGCAGGGGAACCAGGGAAGGGCGGTGGGGTTGGAGAAACAGGAGAGGGAGAACCGTGACCGGCAACAGGTGACCCGCGCAGAGGGGAACCGGGCGCTCGATATGGGGATCGACGCATGCAGGGAACGCTGGCTGGGACAGCAGCTGGCTGCTGGTATGAGAGTGGCTGGGCGTAGGGTCCCGGGGGCTGCGGCTTCGGCTCATTAACCGCAAGCAGGTGTTGTCGGCTTCTACGGTAGATGGTTCCCTCATAGTCGACCGGATACGAACGAGGTGAATCGGCCACCCCAACCACGGTAGCCAGACGGGAGTGACCACCGGCGGTCTGCAACCGAACAACCTGTCCAGGCAACAGAGGATCGAGTGGTCTGCACGACCGAAGGTGGGAACGCCGCTGGCGGTCATGTTTGTCTTGAATGCGCCTCTGCACATAGGCGGGCTCCAGCACCCGAGGTTTCAGCGGGCGCTGGGCAATCGGGATGGTAGATCTGGTTGTTCTGGACATCAGGCGCTGAGCAGGGGACCCCATGGCCGGATCCCTGGAAACATTCCTGAGGTTCAGGAGATCCAAATACAAATCAGAGTTAGACAGTCTCGCCTCTTCCATCAGAAGCTTGGCGCTGCGGACGGCCCGTTCAGAAAGGCCGTTGCTCTGTGGGTACTCCGGGCTGCTGGTGAAATGCACGAAATTCCATTTGTCGGCAAAACTCTTGAATTCTCGGCTGGTAAACTGCCTGCCATTGTCAGTCTGCAGCCTGATAGGGGACCCAAACGTGGAGAAGCGTTTCCGCAGCTTCCGGATCACCATCTCCGACGTGAGGGATGTCAGTAAATCCACTTCAAACCAGTTTGAGTACGAGTCGACCAGGACAAGATAGTGGTTACCACGCCACTGGAAGATGTCGGCAGCCAGCGAGGACCAGGCCAAGGCAGGGGCGGGCTGTTGCAGCAGGGGCTGTCGCTGCTGTGCGGAGCAAGACTGTTGCACGTGGAGCAGGCAGAAACTCGGTCTCGAATATATTTGGCCATTCCAGGCCAGTAGAATTGGCACTGAGCGTGGGCGAGTGTTGCGTCGACCCCAGGGTGTCCGCTATGGGCTGCGCAATAGTAAAAATCGAACAGGGAGGAGGGGACTACCACTTTATGTCCCTTAACGATAACGCCATTCTGGAGCACCAGTTCGTCATGGACCAGGAAGAAAGGCTGCGTTTCAGACGGCGTAGCGGAGCGCTTTGTTGGCCACCCTGATTTAATCACAGAGGCAAGCCGCTGCAAAACTGGATCGGCAGCGGTGTGCTCGGCAATGGGGGAGACATCCGTACGCGCTCGGTAATGTCCTTCCCATAAACTAGGATATCATCCACGATGATGGCACATGGCAAGTCCGAGAATATCTGCTCCACCGTTCGCTGGAACACCTCGCTAGCGGAATTGATGCCGAACGGCATTCGCAGGAACTTGAATCTGCCAAACGGTGTGGCGAGGGTTGTCAAAGTGGTTGAAATCAAATTCAAACGTGGCCCAGCGCTCAGAGATGTCAGCATCAAAGACAAGCTGCGCGGGCTTTCTGCAAGAGGACGCGATGGTCAGAGAGATTAAGCACAAAAGGCACAAATCAAAAAAAAAAACAAAAAAACCCGATAAACAGGAGACGCAGGTGTCTTCCAGCTCTGACACCATGTAAATAAGTAATTCACAAACTCTTAAAGTGTGTAACACCTTTTAATGGTAGCACAGGGTATTACATACTTCCTCAAGCACTGGCTACATTCTTCTACTGAACTGTAGAGTTCAGTAGGCGTTATGATTGATGTTTCAGTAGGCGTTATGATTGATGTTAACTAGGCGGGGTTAATGGTTCTGAGGTAACTGGTACTGACCCACTCCGGGTTGAAGTATATCGGTTTTTATTTCGTCTATCCTGTTTGATTTTGTGTACTGATTGTGGCATGGCAATTCGCCGTCCAGATCCTCTGATCTTTCACTCCGACATGGCTGAACGATGGCACCTCTTCGAGCGCGACTACACCCATTACTTCCGTGTTTCTCATCGCAATGATCCACCAGAGGCGCGTGCTTCTGTACTTTTAAATCTTGCTGGCCCTGAAGCAATGAAGCGTGCAGAGCGTTTTAATCACGCGCCTGCTGTCATGGACCACAACAACCAGATTGTGATGCCTTCAGACATCATTGACTACCCTGCGGTTTTACTCGCGAAAATCAGACAGCGATGCAACCTGCGAGCCAGCTCCATTATTGAACGCACTTGTTTTTTTGCTCGCTTCCAGCAACAAGGTGAGCCGATTGAGAATATCGTTAGTGATTTAAAACACATGGCTACACGCTGCCGCTCTGGAGATTTATGTGACAATTTCACCCGCGCTAAACTCGTAGGAGGTTTACTCAGTGACAACGTACGAGACAAATTGGTACGGAACACAGAATTGACTTTGAACCAAGCTGAACATGCTTGCAGAATCGCTATACTAACTGGTTCCCACACAAGGTATGTAAGCTGTGGGCAACGTTACCAGTTTAATCTTCATGCTACCGACACCTGATACCGCAACCGGCGTCCACAACCCACCCTCCCTCGCAGCCTCAAAGGTCAACCGAACGCTGTGCCAACAGTACAACTCACACGTTCCAGGTCGACAATTATGTGCCGCCTACAGATAAATTTGCCACTACTGCAAACAATTAATCACTTCATGAAATGTTCCCGTTCTCGCTCCGTGGATTTAAACAGATACGTATTACTGAACATTTTGAAAACACTACGGCCACGCTACGAGCCTATGGGGGTGAAGTATTGCACTCGCTTGGAGAAACGGAATTAAACTGCATCGTGGAATCACAGGCTCACAAACTGAAGTTTTCATTTTATGTGGGGATTCTGCCACCAATGCATGCCAGTGTCAAGGCCTGTTCGCGTTTGGGCCTGCCGTCCATCAAATCGCTCACTCTGAGGGCTCTACTCAACACATACTCAGAATACAGTGGTTCATGGCTTGTGGAATGTGGCGTGGAGCTCGGACCATAGAAACATAGTAAATAGGTGCAGGAGGAGGCCATTCGGCCCTTCGAGCCAGCACCGCCATTCATTGTGATCATGGCTGATCGTCCGCTCTCAATAAACCGTGCCTGCCTTCTCCCCATAACCCTTGACTCCACTAGTCCCAAGAGCTCTATCCAACTCGCTGTTAAATCCATCCAGAGACTTGGCCTCCACTGCCCTCTGTGGCAGGGAATTCCATAAAATCACAACTCTCCGGGTAAAAAAGTTTGTTCTCACCTCAGTCTTAAATTACCTTCCCCTTATTCTAAGACAGTGGACCTTGGTTCTGGACTCACCCAACATTGGGAACATTTTTCCTGCATCTCGCTTGTCCAGTCCTTTTATAATTTTATATGTTTCTATATGATCCACCCTCACCCTTGTAAACTCCAGTGAATACAAGCCTAGTCTTTTCAACCGTTCCTCATATGACAGTCCCGCCATCCCAGGGATCAATCGCGTGAACTTACGCTGCACTGCCTCAATCACAAGGATGTCCTTCCTCAAATTAGGAGGCCAAAACTGTACACAATACTGCGGATGTGGTCTCACCAGAGCCATATACAACTGCAGAAGAACCTCTTTACTCCTGTACTGAAATCCTCTTGTTATGAAGGCTATCATTCCATTAGCTTTCTTCAGGGCAGCTTTCCAATCTCGTCGTCAAGTACAATCAAGTAAAATATCGCCACTGATACAAAATTCACTCCTCTGATCACAGCTCCACACCACATTCCACATGCCATGAGGGACGGAGTACAAAATGAGCTCCAGTGGATGGTCTCCCTGGGTGTCATTGCCACGGTACTGACGCATCTCACTGGGTTTCCACCATAGTGGTTGCAACAAAGGAAAACAAGGAGGAAATCCGTATCTGCATCCACCCCAGAGACCTCAACACAGCGATCAAACGCCCACACTACCCGATGCGAACGGTCGAGGAATGTGCTGCTCACAGTCGCAGTGCATCTGCGTTCATGTCCTGGATGCTAAAAGTTCGTTTTGGCAGGACCCTGACTCATCCAACCTCACGATGTTCGGCCGCTACAAATTCCTGAGAATGCCCTTCGGCATCAACTCTGCCAACGACGTTTTCCAGTGCAAAATGGAACAATTGTTTGCGGGGTATCCGTGCCCCATCATTGTCGATGTCATTCTCGTTGCAGGGCAGAACATGGCTGAAAATGATGCCCATTTATAAAAAGTATTAGACCGTGCTATACACATTCGTCGCCAGCTCAACCCTCTAAAATGCAGATTTCGGGTCACAGACGTTAACTCTGTCGGCCATGTTTTCCCCAGTGATGAACCTATCCAAGACCACGGTCATCAACGAGATGCCAGTTCGTACTGACGTTACGAGTTTACAGAGATTCATGGGAATGCTCACCTACCTGGGAAAATTCAATCCCAACCTCAGTGATATATCTGCCCCCTGTGAGAACTGACACACACATACACTGTCTAGTCCTGATAGTCACAGGACGAAAGAGCCTTCGATATCCTTAAGTTGCAGTCGGCCAGCGTTCCCACTCTCGCATATTTTGCTTTGAAGTTGCCAATGTCACTTAAGTGATGAGTCCCATTATGGACTTGGCGCAGTTTGCCAACAAACCTCCACCGATGGCGACCTCAGGCCTGCCGCACCCTGACTGAAACGGAACAACGTTACGACAAAATCGAAATGGAATTACTTGCTGTGGTTTTCGCCTGCACGAAATTCAAATACATTATTTTTCGAAAATCTGTGACTATGGAAACAGACCACCAGCCGCTGGTCACTGTCCTAAACAAACCCATCCACGCCGCTCCGGCTCGCCTGCAACGGATCATGAAGCAGCTACAGCGTTTCGAATTTACTATAGTCCACAATAAGGGCAAGGAAATGCACATAGCTGACACGCTATCAAGAGCCCCACGCAAAACCTGCGAACACCAGCCCTCAGAACAGGACCAGTTCTCAGTACTGAAGGTGTCGTTTGTTCCCACTGAATGCCCAAGCAGCCTGGCAGAGCACACGTCTGCTGATGAGACTCTATAATTACTGTCTTCAGTCATCCGAAATGGCTGGCCGGATAAATAACACAGTACCTCACTTGCGATCACCCATACTACCTAGTTCGTGACGAACTGGCACAACAGGATGGGATTATAGTCAAGGTTCACAAAGCAGTCATCCCAGCCGTTCTTCGGGACAAGTATTTACTGCCGTCCACAGGGGCCAACCCGGTGTGGAAACAACCCTACAACAACCGCAGAGCGTGTTTTATTGGCCTGGTATGACCAAGTACATAAGCGAAAAAGTCGAAGTCTGCACTATCTGCAACAGCCTAGCGCCACGCCAACAGAAACAACTTTTGCTCTCGCACCCGGTTCCTCCTCTGCCGTGGTCCACGGTCGCTCTCAACATATTCGAGTGGCGTAGAAAACACTATCTCGTTCTCGTCGACTAGTATTCGGGCAGGTTCGATATTGGCCTGCTCCAAACCGTCACATCTGATGCAGCCATCCAGAAGTTGGTAAGCCACTTCTCCGTGCCGGTGTTCCTGCACTGCAATACTAAAAACATCATTATCCTTTGCCTTCATTAATTGATTATCTGTAAAATACAGAGGGATGAAGCACGGAAAATTGACCACCCATAACAGTATGAAACTGCCAGATATTGCCAGCAGTAAGATTATTGATTTTCTTCTGTTTTCAATCTCTTGATCCGACTGCCGCTGTTGCTTCCCTTTAGATTTCTTCTAACACTGTTAGCCAATATAATATGCTTGATCTTTGAATGTTGAACACAACGATCAACACAAATGGTAGAAATGGGGTTAAGATGGTTTCCAACCACAGGAACCACAGCCCAAATAAGTAAGATGTAGAAGCTCGACGTTACTTTGCAGAACCATGCGACATTGCCAACTTTTTCTAGAGGTTCAAACAGGAAGTAGACTGGAATATTTTCCAACACGCATATCAAAGATAAGACTGTTATAACTTTCGTTGCATTTATTTCCTTGCAATATTTTCTTCTTAACGATTGATAGCAAATTGCAACAAACCTATCACAGATAAAGGCCACGGTTATCCAGACAGAACAATCAATGGAAACATAAATCAGTCATAATAAGACTGCAAACGGGAGTGTAATTGAGAAATGAATGTGAAAAATATGCCTCGGTTCCCCGTTAAAGTATTCTGCTGACTAACACGTGCATTAGATTCGCTGCAGCCATCGACACGAGATATCGGGTGATGTAACTGGAGAGTCCGCATTTTCCATATGATAAGATGGCAATTGTCACCATGTTCACTGCAAATAGAAAGGCAGTGCATTAATAACGCCGGCTAATCTGAGGAATAGTTGCTAAATCATTTTTATATTTTAGTGAGTCTGGGTTTCATTGCACATTTATCCATGACATGTTTTCAGAGCTATCAGAATATTTACTAAATGAAGCTTTTGCAACTCGTCCCTTGTTGCAATGAACGTTTTACCAGCTTCCGGATTTCTGAGATATCATCGTAATAATCCTCAAGCGTCTTGTGGATCAATACCTTGGAGTACCCATCTGGGCAGTTGTAAATGTGTTCCCCTAACTCGATGTACAGAATATGTACTCAGTCTTAAGAGAGACCGATTTGCTTTATGCATCTTGATGAAGTTAATACTGCGACATATTTACGGGAGGATTTTGTACTGCTAACAGCCGATATTAATAAAAGCGTGGGACCAAGCTGTTTTATCGACATTCTTGTGTTACTCGAAACCTTCTCCTCAAGCAGTTCCTGTTTTTACTAATGAATTTAAATCGGATTTTAAAACATTTCACGTATGCATGTAAAGAAAATATACTCTCTGAAAGGCATCTTTCCGTTCGTTTTGGCATGTAGATGTGTTTATTTAGAGGCGTACAATTAGACCTTCGCACCAAGTGATCGACAAATCTAGTGGCGCCACCGCACTGGCTGCCACGCCAGCAGCTCGTTAACCCTTTCATCCTTTTTTGTTATTTTTAGTGCATCCAAATGCATGTTTTAATGTTTCTTAGAATGTCTTATGTGGGGCTGGTGGGGGAAATAGGCGGCACATAGGGGAGGAAACAGTTTTCCAGTAACTTATCTGGACGGAAATGCGTCTTTACTCTGTGTCGCATCTTCGCACTGGGTTGATGTTAATATAACTGAATCTACAAACATGGAATCTTCTTTCCAATTGCGCGAAACATACATGGATTCCCAATATTCTGAATATTGGACTAGTGGACATAAATTTAACTTAAGATAGTTCGGCGGCAATTATTGCCACCCCTTCATAATCGCCATTGATTGGGACCCAAGCACCGAACGCCAGAACACTATATAAGACCCATGAGACATCGTAGCCAAATTAGGTCATTCAGCCAATCGAGTCCATTCCTCCGTTCATCATGGCTGATCTATGTTTCCCTCTCAAGCCAACTTTCCTGCCTTCTCTCCATAACGTGCGCCGCCTTTCCTAATCATGAACAATTCATCTCCACCTTAAACATACCCAATAATTTGGCTTGCCCAGCTGTCTGTGACAATGAATTTCATAGACTAAACACCTGTGGCTAAAAAAATATCCTGCCCATTTTTAAGGTAAATCATTTCATTCCGGGGTTGTACCTCGTAGTTCTACACCAGTCATTGGCAACATATTGCCACTCCATCTAGGAAGCCTCAAGTACATCCTTGCTTTTATATTATCGTCCCGGCGAGATCAACGCTAACAGTGCACTTGCCTTCCTTATCGGGACTCAACCTGCATCAGCACAATTGCACCTCCTATATGTAAATTATCTACCCATTTAAAAACTAACCGACGCTTATATTCCCTATTTCCACGTATTGTTTCTTAATTGCTTTTGATGGTTTCTAAAAACGTCCCAATCCTCCAGCTTCCCATTAGTCTTTTTTTTCTGTTGTCTTTGACACCCTTTGTCAGCGACAGAGGCCTCATTCTCCCTTTCAAATGCTTATTCCTCTTTGGGATGAAATCATCCTGTGCCTTCTGGATTTTTCACGGAACACCCTGCTATCGTTGATTCACCGTGCGTCCTGCTACGTCCCCTTCTATTCAACTTTAGCCAACTCCTCGTAAGTTTCCCAAACAAGTCTGATTCAACGCACAACACCGCATCAATAATTGCCTTTTCTCGAGTGGGATCAATCACAGGCTGCTTTCTGAAGCCATCTCAAAGCCATACTACAAATTACTTCTCTTTAGCACAGCTACCAAACTGATTTCTACTTGAACCTTGAAATCACCCAAGACTAATGTAAATTAATATTCCTTCCATAACGTTCATTTTATTTCTGTAATTATCAAGATTTATATCCCATAATGTTCGTTAAAGTGGTTTCTTCTCTACAAAATCGAAAATTGTAATTCACCAATATCTTTCCATCTCCCACCCAATCATCCTGAACAATATTGCTTTATTTCCGCACACCGTTGCACCATTGATAATGCCCGCTAATAACGTGACGCTAACCTGTTCCGGCCCGGAACCAATCTTTTAACATCTACTTGAACATCCCCGTTACAACAGTCGGAACAAAGATAGTCCCCAATGTCCCATTATTTCACCCAGCCAACCATCGCATGCAACACATAATTCCTGGACTTTTCCATCAGCATCAACGGATCTCATCACCTGTGATATCAATCACCCCCCACCCCCCACCCCCCCCCCCCCACTTTGCACGGGAACTTTCACCTGTAATCGAAGCAACACCTCTAAGTTCACCACCATCCAGGGATTGAAGGAGCCCTTCCAGATGACCCAGAGATTCACATGTTCCTTCTCTAGACTTTGTGTATGATATAGTATTCACTTCTCTCTAAGTGTCGAAAGGCAGGCTAAGGGGCTGCTTTGCCGACGACCTCTGTTCTATCCTACACGTTAATCTGGAATTCCCGATTGCTAGACAATTCAATTTACCCCACGATTCGCAGATCGAGCTGTTTCACTTTGTCTTCCTTCACTGCTTGGTGAGATCAATCGCAAAATGCTGGAACGACCATTTCTATTCCGGATGTCATTCTACAGCCGGACGGTATGACCTCTGAATTCTCCAATTTCCGGAAGCCCGCTCCCCATGCCCCTTCCCATTCTACGTGTTTGCAAATAATTCCTTATGCACATCACCCAGTAAGCCTCGAATCGAGTCCAACCCCTCTATGGTTCCCATGTGACCCCCTCTCCTCTCATATTTACCAAGATAAAACACTTTTATTTTCCATCAGATTCCCCAGGTTACAGCACAACCACCACTCCACCACTCATAACCTTTAACCATTTGTCTCTAGCAAGATATTGTCTCACCCACGCTCCCTCACCCTCTTTACATAGTCTACCCTCTACTGCTCTGTCCTTGAATTTGACTGTCTGTTTCCCTCCACAGGTGCTACCTGCTCTGCTAAGATCAAACACCAGGATGTTTTACTCTGCTACATTCTCTTTTGCTTTGTGTGCCAGTGTGCATTTCATTTCTTGATTTAAGCAAATTCACTTAGGTATAAACATATCTTTCAACAGATGGTTTATATTCAATCGTTAAGCGAAATTGACGGGGAAGTATCACCATTACAGCCATTTCCATTGCAAATATATGCAGATCCTGACTATCAAAATCACCTCCAATTATTTACTATTCACGGATATATGGCTCGCCACACTTAAGTTCCCTGGCTTCTGCCCGATAGCTGAGGAAGGAACGGCAGTCGTGGGACAAATGTTTCCTTACACTGCCTTATTTTCGGAAGGAGCGTGAAATGTTTATGAAGTCTAATGGGGGGAAGTCTGGGTTGTATGACGGCCCGGCTACATCTACAACTCACTGACAGAGCAGTGGTAAAATTACCGCTGAGAGAACGGAGGCTCTCAACGATTTCCATGCTGCACCGTTCAAGATGAAATTACATGCATTTCCCGAAATCAATAACTACGTATTGCAGTCATTCACATATATATCGATGTAGATGGGTTGCTTGTAGGCTTGTAGGCTTGCAGTCAAAACAAAGATTACTGGGCATGCGGACAATGTTGTAGGGTGTCAAACTACACAATGAGATATCGGACAGCTGCAGAATGAACGTAGAAATGGTAGATAGGTTGTCATCACAACAATAGTGAGTTGGTGCACTTTGAGATGCTAATGTTAAGGACATTTATAAGGTTGACGGCAAGGTTATCCATTTTGGTGTGAGGTTCACCACTTTCATGGCGAAAGCAGGAAGGCAGATTATTATCTGAATGGTGTCAAGTTGAAAAACGGTAAGTACAACGAGATATCGGGGGTCCTTGTTCGTCAGTCACTGTAAGTATGCATGCAGATACAGCAGACAGTGAAGAAAGCTAATGGCATGTTGGCCTTCATAACAAGAGGAGTTGAGTATGGAAGCAAAGAGGTCCTTCTGCAGTTGTACAGGGCCCTGGGGAGACCACACCTGGAGTACTGTGTGCAGTTTTGGTCTCCAAATTTGAGGAAGGACATTCTTGCGATTACGGGAGTACAACGTAGGTTCACGAGGTTAATTCCCGGGTTGACGGGACTGTCATAGTTTGATAGAATGGAGCGGCTGGGATTGTATACTCTGTCATTTAGGATGAGAGGTGATCTTATTGAAAAATATAAGATTATTAAGGGTTTGGACACGCTAGAGGCAGGAAACATGTTCCCGATGTTGAGGGAGTCCAGAACCAGGGGGCAAAGTTTAAAAGTAAGGGGTAAGCCATTTTGAACGGTGATGAGGAAATATTTTTTCGCACAAAGGGTTGAGAATCCATGGAATTCTCGGCCTCAGAAGGCAGCGGAGGCCAATTGTATGGAAGCTTTCAAGAGAGTTAGATACAGCCCTTATAGATGGCGGAGTCAGGGGATATGGCGAGATGGCAGCATCGGGGTACTGATTGTGGATCATCAACCATGGTCATATTGAATTATGGTGCTGATTTGAATGGCCGAATGACCTACCCCTGCATCTATTGTGCATTGTTTATTTTCTATAATACACTTAACAGCGCTAATGCGCAGTTAAGGATATTAGAGACCATAGACACTAGGTATTGGGCTCAACATCTAGAGCTCGCTGTAAGTCGCGACACAAGTCGATATAGTGGTACATGGGGCATCTAGTTCTGTTGCTTTCATTGGACATGTTTTTAGGATATTGGGTACTAAGTCATGATACATCCCTATAACACTTTATGTTGGACGTGTTTAGAGTACTGAGTGCAGATCTGATTGTACCCTTAGAGCAAGTAAGACTGGGATGCTTTGCAGAATATTGCATGGAATGGGGCCTTTTAGCTCGACACAAAAGCTTTGATTGCTTTCTCTAGAACGCCGAAGGTTGAAGGAAAACCAGGTAAAATCTGTAAAATTATGATACGAGTAGATGGGAAAGACAGTATGTTTTATCCCACGTCTAGGCGGCAGATATTTAACGTGAGAAGGTCAACATTTAAAGGTGATAGGCGGTCCACATATTTTACACAGTGTGCGCTCGGCGCCTTGTGGAGAAAGTAGATTTGAGTGTGTCGTTTAAGTGGCTTTCAGATAGGCACATATATATGCACGGAAAATATAACATCTCATTTCTTCAGGAAACGTAGATGCAACATATTTTCTGACATATTTCTCTCTGTTTTGTACAATGAAATATTGCAACATATATTTTATATAATCGACTTTGGTGGTAGTTATTGCGCAGTTCCCTAATTTTCAGTAGCCCCATGATCTGACAAACTTTGTTTGTTCAAGTGACTGGCACTAATCCCCTGTATTTTCCCTTGATTTCTCGTCATATGTTTTCTCTGGAGAATCCGTAGCTACCTTTAAAAGCAAACGGCATTTCATACCAGCGGCAGGAGAGCTCGCTTCACTCCGACCATGGAATTGCCGGTACTCATCCAGGTCGAAAATATTTACTATCCAATTCTTGCGATCATTGGTGTTCCTGGTGAGCTCGCTGGTATTTTCTGCCGATGTTTACGCCGCCTAGCCTTTACTGTTAAAACATATGTGTGCGATTACTTGTTGCTTGATGTTCTGATGCCAATTAGTGACATCGAAAATTAATTTACACATTACAATCTATTGTCGATATATTCAATGGCATTTAGAAAGACGGGGGAAGCAGGGTGTGGACGACACCTAAATGTAGAATTAGTTTAAATTGTCTTGACGTTCAGTATAGAGATTGTAAGCCGAAATGCATGTTGCTGTGGTGTACCTCTTTATCGATGGAGTCCACACTGTCCACCCGTTCACACGAGTTCTATGTTATTCCACTTTCTCATTGAACCCCTCCAACTCTTGGGGCAATTCTACAGAGCCCAATTAAACTACACACCCACATTTCTTTGGCATGTGAGACGAAAACGAACCCCTCGGAAGCCCAGGCGGTCACTGCAGAACG